>OY735271.1:6320202-6351232 GCA_963457715.1 Argyresthia albistria | reverse complement strand
AAAGTGATTCTATAAGGGTTACTTTTTTCCTTTTAAGGATCGGAACGGAACCCTAAAAAATTAAAAAAGGTTAAAGCCAAGCTAAGCAAGTCTAACTGAGGAACTTAATTGCCATTTTTATAATGATTAGATAAATAACAAGAACACAAATTCAGATGCGGTGCGAAATTGTAAAATAAAACATTGTGACAGACAGATTTTCTATACCCTATCCAACATAGGATAATCTCTGACAGCTTGTCCCTGTGACTTTACTAGGCATTGGGATAATGTAGATACAAATTATCGATATTATAACTAAAGTTTCTGAATGTTTCAAGCAAATCATTTGTTTGTTTATTTGTTTATTTGGGAACTGAGCCCACCCCACAGCACAATATAAAAAATGTACAGCACAATAAATAACTTATACCTAGGCCAATTAGGGGCTCTTATTATGCTACTATTACATTTTGCAAATACAGTTTAATTACACTATTTAACTAGTGGCTCTGTGAGCTGTAGACCTCGCGAGTATGTCGGTGGGAAAGCTGAACTGCTAACACACATAAAAAAATAACCCAAATAATTTTCTTTCAATAACACATACAAACTTATGAATGTACCTGGTTACGTACATGCAGTATGAAAGTAGCCGCACGAATAACTTTGTAAACTACATTTCGCGATCTTTTATACAACCTATTGACTTTTTACTAAAACTATATAATCTGTTTCACTCTCATAGTCTTTACAAATCCAACGACACCTCATTTGTTAATATCCATCGAGCCGTTTGGGTTGTAGCGATTTTTTTACATTTTAAAACCCCATATCTCCGCCATTTTGAAAAAAATCAAAAAACTGGCTCGAGTAAAAAATTCTATTTATTTTTTCAACCTGCTCACAAAATTTCACGAGAATCGGTTCATAAATGTGACCTGTAGAGGAGAACAACCGGACATCCAAAAGCATTTTTGCCCAAACCTGAAACGGAGATGCTTCGCTCGCTTCGCTCGCTCATCTGTTTCACTCTCATGATCTTTACGAATCCAACGACACCTCATTTGTTAATATCCATCGAGCCGTTTGGGTTATAGCGATTTTTTTACATTTTAAAACCCCATATCTCCGCCATTTTGAAAAAAATCAAAAAACTGGCTCGAGTAAAAAATTCTATTTATTTTTCCAACCTGCTCACAAAATTTCACGAGAATCGGTTCATAAATGCGACCTGTAGAGGAGAACAACCGGACATACGAAAGCATTTTTGCCCAAACCTGAAACGGAGACGCTTCGCTCGCTCGGTCAATTATACATACATTTTAGTTTTTTATTTTAATAAAAGTTTTAAGAAATATTATCTAGAAGTTAAGAGGGAGGGGGAGGTGTGAAGTGTGTGTGAGGGTGTGTGTGCGTGAGCATGTGTGGATGTGTGTGTTGTAGTAATAATAGAGAGAAAATGAATTCTTTTTGACAAAATAATAATCAAACAAAACGATGTTGTAACATGTTTTTATTCTCGTTAAATCGAGTCACGGCCCAAATCACCATCATCAAAGTCTGATTCGGACTAGCTGGAGCAGTCTTGTAGATTTATAATCAGTTCCTGGGTAGATTGGTCAAATCGTACGTCACACTCCCGATTTTCATCCATAATTTTTCTTGTTCTGTCGATGTCTTCAAAATTCTATTATATGTTCCGAGTCAAGATCGATAACTTGTCTTACGATAAGTGTAGCAAGTCACTATTTGCCAATAAAGTATGTTAATTGTCTCTATACATTTTACTGTCGAAAAATACGATACTTCATAGGCGTGTTTTGACACTGACAGCTGTCAGACATCATCCTATGTTGGATAGGGTATAGCAACTTCAGGAGACTTTTTCTATCGAGAAAAATTAATAAAATAACGTTTATGGGAAAGCGAAGTCACGCTGACACTCGTGATAAACAAGCTAGTAAGAAAACGTACAGCAATAATACTCATCATTCCGAGCGATTTTTGGTTTGCTAAAGGCGGTTTTTGCCTTAGAAAGAATGCGCGTTGACTTGGGCCTAAGGGGGGCGCGGGGCGGGGCGGGGCCGCACTTTAGCCCCACACACCATTGGCACAGGACCGGATGTTGGCACAAAATGGAGGCCCAGACCCAGCAGTGGGCGAAATAGGGGTAAGTTTGAAGCGTCTGTCTCTCTGACTCTCTCGCTCCGTGTGTATAAGTCCCGCAAATTGGTATTGCGCCTGACAGCTCCATAATCCATTTGATGGATAATTGATAAATAATAGGCCTTATTTTTAGGGTTCCGTATCCGAACGGGACCCTATTACTGAGACTTCGCTGTTCATTCGTCTGTCCGTCCGTCTGCCTGTCTGTCACCAGGCTGTATCTCATGAACCGTGGTAGCTAGACAGTTGAAATTTTCACAGAAAATGTATTTCTGTTGCCGCTATAACAACAAATACTAAAAAACAAAAGAAATTTAATATTAAGGGGGGCTCCCATACAACAAACGTGATTTTTTTTGCTCATTTTTGCTCGATATTGATAATGGTAGCAGGTTATTATTTACTTAAAAAATAAATATTTTAATTAAAATTAAATTAATATTTAGGTAGGGCTCCCCTCCCACACATGTTTTTTTTTTTGCGGCTTTTTATAGATAATGGTACGGAACCCTTCGTGCGCGAGTCCTACTCGCACTTGGCCGGTTATTGAATACATAATGATCAGGACACTGTCAGACTATATCTGTCTGTGTCACTCAAGTGCTTTAACGGGTGGACGGATTTTGAGGCGGTTTTCAGTAAATGATAGGAAACAGATCGGAAAATTTTATGGATTAATTTGTTGTCTGGCTTTTTTAAAATATTCAAGTTAGTTATCATAAGAGTCAGTTTTATATGAGAGAGAGCTTGTACGACGCCTACCTACGTCATCTAAGCCGTATTCGGTGCCGTTACTGCCAACTTCGTGCTTTATCAATTTTATCTTGCATTCTTGAGTTGCACTGGCAAGTTTTGTCCTAGATAAAACAGCACACATGCCTACCGACACAGCCAAGCTTCATGTGTCATACTGAGATAAGGCTCAGTTTTCTAATAAAACAATAGAGCACAGTATTTGGACCAAACTATCAGAGCGTTAGAACAAATGGTATGTTACAGTAGGTCCATGTATACAGCAGTGGGCTAAAGCGGGCAACACACAACATGATATCGGTGGCGATGTAGGGTGTAAAAAGTTGCTGTGACATACGGACGGACAGACAGACTTGACGAAAATATAAGGGTTCCTTGTTTCTCTACGGAACCCTAAAAAGGTGATAAACTGGAGCCGCCTGCTGTGTGCGCTTGGAGTGGTGTACTCACACACAGCAGGCGGCTCCAGTTTATCACCTTTTTACACCCTAGATCGCCACAGATATCATGACGTCTGTAGCCCACTTCATAATGATAAATATGACGTCATTATCGGCGCCATGACGTCTGTGCATCTCAACTCGGGAGTGTTCGAATTCCAGCTGGAGAGAAAGAAAAAAACCTCTAGGTCTTGGATGTTTACATGTCTGATGCCGCTGTTTCTGGTCCCCACGCGACACAGGGTATCCTAGTGTGGGGCCAGAAGCAATGTGTTGATAATATACTGTTTTCACATTACCTCAGCAACTTTGTTGAACCGCACGGCTCTTGGCGCCGTGTCATCGCTGTCTGTGGTTTCTCCGGCCCTGACCGGCACAAATGTGGAGTCACCCTGAAGGATAACAATAACAACATGTTGTATCATAAAGGCGGGGACAGACTGTTGTAATGTACCAACGTTATACGCAATGAAAGAATTTGCCATCCAAATTGTCAATAGTCAATATTATACTTTATTGCACACAAATCATCATTGCATTATGACAATTAAAAATGGAAATAACATGTACAAAGGCGAGCTTATCTCTATCAAGAGATTTCTTCCAGCAAACCCAAGATGGAAAGGAGAAATAAATCAACAACAGATCCAAGTAGCAATGTATCATCATGACATAGGTACAACTCGTGCGCGGCGTGATCCGGCAATTGTCGGTTTTTTCGCCGAACACATACAAAGGGGCGCGCAGTGTGCTTGGAGCGCCAGTGAGGACGTACTGCGGAACGCGCGCCGCGCGCACGCCGGGAACAGATGCGACTAGGCACATGCACGGTTTGTGCTTCCTACACACTGATGAAATGCTCCGTTCATGTTATACATTGCATATTACATTACAGCAATCTGTACCAGCCGCGGTAAAGCCCGCTGTAACGTCACGGCTTTTCCCATACGGGTTGGCAGAGGCATAGCTGTACCCAGTTTTAGCCAGTGTTTCAATGCTCTAGATGAGAAGAAGATATTTAGGATTTAGGCATGGAGCTTATGTTGGACTGTTACTTGTGTAACTAACAAAAGGATCTCACCAGGCTGTTGATAGATTCATTGAAGTAACTCTCATCATCAGTTTCCGCTGTTGGATCAAGCAGTTGCTGAAAAAATAACCAAGTATTAGGGATGATGAGCTTAACAATTTTTACAGACATGCAATAGTTCAGTAAATGTAGCCCATTTATGTCCCCACCGAGGGGCACAAGCCTTTACCTGGATCCGAGTAAGATTGAGCCATACTCCACCACGCTGGCTCAGTACTCATTTATTCTACTTTTCATTCTAGACTTCTCACAGTAGAAGGGATGCATAAAGCAATCATCAACTTTTATATATTCTACATATAATTAGTTTCAATAAATTAATTGTAGATAATTTAACTGGTTCACCGACAAATCTTATATAACAATAGTGCATCATTGTTCGGTTGTTTGAGCGGTGTGCTTCTGACAGTGAAGGGGTTAACCCCCATGTCATGCAGTAATGAATCATCAATGCATGTTTGGGTATGTTATGTTGGAGAAAAAGGAAAAAACGCTATGTAATGTTAAACTTAGTACTTTTTACATAACATACTAGTTAGACAATTCTCACATTCTCATTCACTTATCTTATCTAGCATGTCGGTATACCAAATATTGGCCAAACATTTGCATTAAACATAAAGAAGAAACCACCCATCTCATCCTTACAATTTAGTGATATATTTTCTTTCTAGACATTAGCTCGCCTTTGTACACTATTACTAAGTATTTTCTGCAAAAACATTATGAAACACACATTTAGTAGAATATGGGTTTATATAAAAATACTAACGGTATAATCTGCTGGACGGCATGGATCTCTTGTAGGTGGAGAAAAGCAGAGCACTATCAGATATACAAACAATAGTGAGCTGCGGATGTATGTCACAAGGAATGGTCGTTCTAACTTTAGGTCTGTATATATGTACTGGAAAAATAAAATAAAATTGTTATCATCATGTAGGAACCACACTCATATCATAGCGGAGAGAACTGTGAAGATGATAAACACATACCTTAGTCAATTCTGAAGACACTAACCATAATATGTCCACTAGAACCAGAATAAATACGCCAAAAAAATACCTTCTCCTATCAAGAGGTTCACCATCCCTAACTTTGCTGGTGTTCGTGGGAACGTTGAAGAAGTTGTGGCATAAGATCAGCATTTGTATTACACAATGTTAATACTATCACAACACTGCTGGATATCCAGTAGGGTCCATTTGTCGGGAGAACAATGGATTTTTTATGTTCTTAGATATACATCATTTTCTCGATACTTTGTATTGAAATTCTTACAGGGTAGTGTTAGTAAAACGCATAGCAACTCTGTAATATTTTGTAGTTTTCGGGAAAATTGTACATACGGCACTTTACGTTACGGCAGACACAAAACAAAGTCCCAAAAGTCATCAAGAAAAAACGCAAAACGCACTAAACGTCAAAGCTGAACATAGACAGTCATAGACTAGACAATGTTTTTTTTTTTAAATCACACTCCGTTAAACTGTGTAGGTATGTAAAATGTCGAAGTCAACTAGGGCAACCAAGCCAAGGCAAGCAATGGATGGAAGTATAAAAGCATCCTATCATTCGTTTGAGTTCGTTGCGATTGCGAACAAGAGCAAGAAAAGAACCAAGCAAGACGTTCGTCTGCGGCTAGCGAGAGTGTGTAGTGGCCCTAAAATCATAAAAAAATATATGTCAACAATGAACAAAACAACGTCATCCATCTCCATCTCATCATTCATTCCTGAGATTCATTCATCGTCAAAGCAAAGCAAGCCTTCTAGCCTTCTATATTCTATAGACAATAGACATTAGACAACAGACTCTGGAAATGCTGATGGGCAGCGCAGCAGCACAGAGACCCATCAGTATTTGTAAACCTCCACATGAAGTCAAGATTTAAAGAAGAATTGGCTGTATGGTCTCACAACCTTTGCCTGTCCAATGAAGGGACGAAGGAATAATAAAAAAAAAAGCAAAGCAAGCCAGCCAACAACGTGCGGGAATAGTCTTGTGCCTGCTCGGTCATCAGACAGAGCGCTCCGTACTAGTACATTTCAGTCAGTGTACTAGTACACTCTAACAGTTCTATTAGTACTATTAGGACGTTGGATTGGATGAATAAATAATTGAAACAAAAAGTAAACTTTAGAAAAAACCGACTTCCACAAACCCTATTTGATTAGATTGAGTTTAATACAAACTGTTACCCCTTATAACCCCCCCCCCCCTTGGGGACTTAATTTCGTCAAATCCCATCTCAGTGCTACCCCACGCTACTAAGGAACCTCTGTACAAAGTTTCATGACTCTAGGTCCACCGGTTTAGGATATGCATTGCCTGCCAATCAGCCACGCATTGTATTTGTACCTAGTATTGAGCAGTTCTGGTGGCCATATGTGGTCTTCATCAGCAGTTCCGCATCACAATATTATGCTTACCATGTGCATTTGCACGAGTTATTATGAAAAACACAAAAATCACTATAGGTCTGGCTATAATATTTGAAGAGTTCCCTCGATTTCTCCAGGATCCCATCATCAGATCCTGACCTGGTGTCAATGGGACCACCCTTGAGGTATTACCTATACGGCGAAAAAAGATTAGTTCAAATCGGTACATAATTGGCGGAGTTATCGCGTAACAAACATAGAAAAAAAAAAACATACGGGTCGAATTGAGAACCTCCTCCTTTTTTGAAGTCGGTTGAAAATGGGCTATTAGATTAACCTTTCTTGTCGTGCAGAGCAGAAACTTCAGGAATATTATACTCTGTAGTGTATTCACATATTTATACAATTGTACGTGTCAGTTTGCATTGCAGAAATAAAAAGTTAAATAATATTAGATTTTTCTTCATACCTAAACAGGCTTAGGACTGTCATTCTAGTCTCTTGACTACTTGTCACTTCTATTAAAGTATAATAATAATGTAATGTAATGAATGGCTCCCGCCCGCCCCGCCATTCTCCTTCTCGCTGAAACGTTTCCCTACGCTAGTCGCTAATCGGACATTCGTTCTATTAGGACATGACCGACCGACCGACCGAGCGAGTCGCTAATCGGACATTCGTTCTATTAGGACATGACCGACCGACCGACCGAGCGAGAATCTCGCTCGGTCGGTCGGTCGGTCATGTACTAATAGAACGAATGTCCGATTAGCGACTAGCGTAGGGAAACGTTTCTTTTCGTTCATTGCACGGTAACGTTTCCTAATCGTTCTTCGTACATGACCGACACAAGACTATGCGGGAAGTGATTAGATTAGAATTGTGTGCGGGATCTCCGCTCCGGCTGTATTATTGCAAGAATTTAGAAATATTGGTAGAGTAAATATTGTACACGGAGTATCGAAAATGAGCATCTGTAACGTGGAAGTCATCAAACATGTTGGAAAGTATCTTAATGCGCCAGTCGGACCAGTTTGCTTCAATACAGCCAGGGTAACATCACTGCAAAGACTTGCGGCTTATTTAATTCGATATAGCCATAGTATTTTATTTTTGTTATAAAAGCTATTACTCTGTAGGTCCTTACAACAGTCCTGGATAAAGAAAACGTGGAAGGTTTTGCCAGTATCGTCCTGAGGTTAGCATCCAAAAGTGGTATGAAATTGAGCGGAGATCAGAACCTACTCAATTACCAGTGGCTGGAGCACATCGCCATGTTCGCTGATCAGGCCGCTAGTAATCCTACCTTTGCTAGGAGCTTTCTACAGGTAATCAGATGTAGTTTTTGTTACATAGAATCTTGACGAAAGAGCTTTTAACCTTTTAAGCTGTATGCTTTTAAAAGAACGACTACATTGTCAGGGGAGGCAGTTTCTCATGTTCGAAGGAACCTACCTACAGCCCTTCACATCCTTCCCGGGTAGTGCTAGCGAGAAACAAAATAACACTAACATTACCAGGTCTTGAAAGAGAACCTGTCCATGTACAGTGAAATCTACAAAACATGTGACATTGTCGAAATTAACCTAAGTTGTTAGACCACTTGAATTGAATTGACTACATTATCTTGCCTTCATCCACTTATGATGTACTGTACTTTTTTCCAGGACATCAACAAAGCTCTAGAAAGGAACACATACTTAACAGGCCAGTTTATTACAGTAACAGATGTTGCAGCGTACCATGTCTTATACCCTCTATTAGTAAGTAAAATATTATGCTAGTTTGTTAATTCACACCTTCTATTTTAAAGTTTTTGTTAATTGTTTTCATAAAAAACGTTTTGGCATGTCAACAACAGTTAGTTGGTCTGTTTTTTTTAATCGACCATAAAATCATGCAGATTGAACAAAGTCAACGAAGTCCATTTTAATGACTTAGGCACATTCCACATATAAAATCTGTATTCTAATATTGTAAATAATCATTTCAGGAACGCCTCAGTGTGACTGAAAGGGAAACCTTGCTAAATGTCTGCAGGTGGTCTAAACATATTCAGACTCAACCAAGGGTATGCTCAAGTCGGCCACCTTTACCTCTCAATGTTCTAAACCTGGTAGTATTAGCACCGGCCGCACATTAGACAAATTAAATAAGATTAAATTATTAATTATCTTTCTCAATGCCGAGTTGTAAGAACCAAATAAAAAAAAAAGAATCGGACTCTTCACTCTTGTGATTAAATCAGTTTAATCACCACAATTTTTTATTGGTTTAATCAAATAAAATCAGCATAAGACAATTTGAAAAGGTATTTTATTTATCAGTTTCAAGCAGAATAAAACCTAAGTAAGCAGAAATCAGATATGATTTTTATTGCTTGCATGGCAAAACACAATTACTGATAAGAAAATGGAGAAATATGCGAACTTGCTGTGGATGTTGATAGTTTTCGCCTGTGTGTTCTCAGTAAGTAAAATAATACTGTGTTTTATTTTCAGAATGAAGCAATTATTTTACTAGAGACGAAATGGATATCCTATCTATCCATTAACTTACTATCTAGTTGGGCAGCAAATATTTTAATACCTACTCATAAAAACTACGAAATATCTTAGGTAGGCACTTTATTAAATCCTCTAACCTAACCTCTTAACAACCCGCCTGCGCCAGCAGCGTGGTGGAGTATGGCTCAATCTTACTCGTAATATTCGGTATATTTACTTCAAACTGAACGAACCGTTTGTGCGCCAAATCGGCAATCTTCGGTTGGTTGGTCGGATATCCGGTATCGAAATACTATCCGTTTCGTCTCTAATATTTATGGAATATAAATAAAGTATAATTTGTTCTTTCTATTTTCCAGTTAGCGGATACTATTAGAGTTAAACCGACTGTATATGCCAAATTACCAAAACAAATTTTGCCACACGAGTTAGCGACTCACGATTCGTCAAAACCTGTTATCTATCATCCACAGCCTCTCTCGTTTCCTAAGTATCCAGTAATAGTATATTTTAAATAAATAAATAAATAATTTTGCGACTCAGACTTTATTCTGAATTACTAACTTAAGTTAGAGTTAAGGCTAAAAAAAAGTAAATATTGGGTACATACATCGTTTTACACGTTTTAAACTGATTTTAACCATTGATTTCGTTTGGTTAAGCAAATATAACTTTAGAGAGTTAAGAATTTTTCTGAGATCCTTGGTTAGTGGCGCTGTTCGTCGGTTTTCGTTCTGAGAAGCGCAGCATCAGACAACGCTCTAATTTATTTGAGTATGAACATCCATCGTCTTCAGCCTCTGTAGACAAATGTAAAATAACATAACGTAACGCCATTTCATACACACCACAGCTACATTAGCACAGAAATGTTAAATACCTAGTTATACCTGCTTTGATTAGGTAGCCATTCAACATTTATATGCGTAACTATAACTAGGTAGGGCCAACCAATGCAATATTTTTCTAGCGGATGCAATATTTATTAGAGGATAACCAACAAGTATTATTTTTGTTTCGAAAGCGCCTGGAAAATATAGTTAGCAATACCCATAGAGAAGATTACAGACCCGATTGCAACTCTTGGAAGCAGGCGCGCGTTTGGTCCCTCAGGGCTCCTCGCGACTGCTGTGACGTCACGGAAGCCTGTATTCGGTTCCACAGCTCCGCTTCGCGGGGAATTCCTCGAGCGTCCACCTGTGTCAAAAGTCAATGGGGTCTTGTTGAGAAGATGGTATGAATTATGATATTGATGATTGACAAACGTGTCACATAAATGGTATAGGTAGCCTGACCGAGCTAAGTTTGCACCTCGCTGGAATGTAGTTTCATTTGTGATCGACGCGCAGTGCAAACTTAGCATAGTCGGGTTGCACCTTGCATCTGCTATCTACCTAATGCTACCGTATGATAGGTATACTAGTATGTAATGCATGCATAGCCACAGCCAGCCACTTTTTGGACAATTTTCCTTATATTCAAGCCATTTTGTACTCAATGGGTTCAAATACCTTGGATTTACCCAACGCAACATCTTTCGTTAGTGTTAAAAACGAATATAACTTACCACTTGAAGATTTGCGAAGATGCATT
This sequence comes from Argyresthia albistria, assembly GCA_963457715.1. NCBI lineage: Eukaryota > Metazoa > Arthropoda > Insecta > Lepidoptera > Argyresthiidae > Argyresthia > Argyresthia albistria. Next base: position 6,340,317 of record OY735271.1, on the reverse strand, counting down.
GACTCAGGCACTGAAATGAAATTGTACACGTCTCTCATCATCAGTTTTATTTCAGTCTTAGATCTAGTACTTAGATCTAGGTGCGACGTCATGGGCTATATCCACAAAAAATTCCATTGTCTGATCGTTTCCCGAAGTGTCTCATACCTGGTCCGCATCAGGTTTAGCAATAAGCGGATCGCTCCGCCTACGCCTGGTCCGATTCCCCGCCGGCCTTGCAACGCTGTTCACAAGCTTCTCCGCACCCGGCGGGCTGCTGTACCCAACATCATCGACGTCTGTAGCATTTAGCACGTGGATCTGGTCACGTAAGTCGCTCGTGTTCCGCCTCTCGTGGCTGTACTGGTTCAACTCCTGCAGATTGTTCCCGTCTATACGCGGAGAGTCTGACTGGGCAGACCTGCGTTGCCGCTGACCGTTAGGAATGATGCAAACGCTCATTGCAGCAGCAATTTCGTCCTCCAGCAAGTGCAGGTTGCCTTCCCCTGAACATGTTACTAAAGCTGGTAGGAGCACGCCGAAACAGAAATACACTGCCAACATGGTAGGCTGATGAATGCACGGCTAGTTGGTTGGTTTCCATTCTAATAAAGCAAAGTTTACAGGAAATTCATTGTTGGGTTGATTGACATGGCTGTCAGCTAGTTAGAGGTGATCTTTGGAAATGGTAATCAGAGTTTCATTACACCGGTCCTTGCTGTGGTACCTAATTGGCTATCAAACACTGGAATTAGTGTCACAAATACTAATTCAGGTCTCGAGCTTGTATGCAGGTACCTGAATCTTGATAAACGGATAAATGGCTACCTGGGTCGGGCGGGTATGTCTAATTTTTGTTGATTGCTGAATCTAATGATGATTATTCACTGATCACATGTCGACCTTGTCCTTCAAGTAGACATTCCTGTTTAGGTGATGCTTGCATGATGTTTATATGTTGTTACCAGTTGAGTGTGGGTAAATAGGTATGGCTCAACCTGAGTAAAGTATTAGGTGGATACGTATTGTAAGTTAGTTACTTATGGTGCTCCTAAACGGGCCATATTTTCACTGCAATACGTGGCCGGCAACTATTGGTGTCTTTCTCTAACATGTGAGTAAGAGAGGAACACTAATAGTTGCCGGCCACATATTGCAGCGACACGGCCCGTTTAGGAGCACCATTACATACACGATCTCCAATGAGATCGCCATCACGCAATCATTTGTATGCTGCTCCAAGACTTCCACGTAGGCAGCTAGTTAGTATGTTTTATACATGGTATAAGGTCTTTGTACCTTAGGTCTTAGTGCTCAACCGTTCGCATAAAAAAACGGATTATAATCGCACTATTCAATACCCATACAGGACAAATTATAGCTAAGCTTGGTGCCATCACCCAGCTAGGTAACTCATTCACATGAATAAGGCGAGATATTATCTAATATTCATTTATATAAGTAGTTTATGTAGTTTATTGATTTTTAATTAATAATTAATTGATTTTTAATAACTCATGGGTCTACTCCTACTCGCAATCCACCTTTCTGATCCTTACTTGGTTTGCTGGAAGAGATCTCTTATTTTTGTGTGCAATAAAGAAATTATGAATTATGATTTACACGAAATAATATTGATACTGCATGAAACATACCTACAAAACTATGTTAGGAAGAATCATTGCGGGTGTGGTTTGGTTACCACCAATTCACCGCATCCTCATAATATAAATAGGTACCTCTGTAGATAGGTATCTTCTTGTCTGTGTAAGTATATTTGAGTTTGATGTAATCTAGTAAATAGTAGTAAAGGTGATTCCCATTAATCACAAGTAAATAAGCACCTACCTATCAAGAGTGTTTAGTAACTGACGAATGACATCAACGGTTTTCCGGAGCTCAGTTAATTTCTTGTTTGAGGAAACAAAACAGCATTGCTAATCGGAGAATACAGGTACATTTATTTTGTTAGCGACTCAATCAAGACAGTTTTCAATTACCCTTTGCCATAATGCCCCCATTTTCCGTTGCCCCAGCCGCTCCATGAGGCTGTGTTGGTGCCGCCATATATCCTGGTTCCGTAGGCTGGTCCGTACGAGCTGTAGCCACTGCCTGCTAACGCCGACTTGCCGTAGACACCGGCAGCTGGGATCACACCGTAGCTGCTGCCTATGAGGCCAGCGTTGCCTGGGCTGCCGTATCTGCCGTAGTTTCCTGTGATGGCGAATGTCAACGGCACGTGGATGCTTCGTATACCGAGAGAGCTGGCTCGGAGGCTTGGCCAGATTGTTTCTGCTTTCTCCATGCTTTCTGGTGATGGTTCTGTTTCTGAAATATAAAAGAATGTTTATAATTATCATGCTTGCATTGCTTTTACGTTAGAATAGAATAGAATATGCGTTAGAGAGGCTGGCTAATGCCTTGGTTAGATTGCTGGATTCGCTTGGTGGTGCAAGTATACAACACAAATACATCCCTGCTACCTACTATGTTACACATTTTACCATGGAGCGGCAGAGGCACAGATTTGATATATATAGGTTGTTTTGGTCAAACAATGTAAAGAAATGGTGGCTCAGGGTCTATGGCCCTGGCACTAACTTCTTACAAATAAATTTTACTTTTAACCATAATATATTTACTAATAAATATCTGTCGATATTAGAACAGGCAGGCGTATACGTATTACTTACTATGTATGAGACTTAACTAGCAGGTAGTTAGGTACCCTACAACCTACAACAGAACTTAACACACATAGGTATCACGTATAACACTTGACTTGACTTCACACTATGCAGTGTACTTTCATAACATAGCGTCACGCCTTTTTCTCATACGGGGTGGCAGAGGCACAATTGTGCTCATATTTAGCCAGTTATCCGATACTGCAATAAGCGAAAACTAATTACTCTCAATTTTTTTGTACATACCTTGTTCGAGCTTCTCAATCGGCAGCACCGACAAATCCTGGTCCGCTTCTCTCTCCACTCTCTCCGCTCCCTGGGACCAGCGCAGACCAGGGTCGCCTTCCTCACTGGTGGGTGCCATTGGGGGACTCGGCAGCAGGTACAGTGCCGGGTCCAGCACCGAACCCTGGACTACCCGCGTACATAGGAACCACAGGGTTGCGAACACCTGAAAGTAAATATAGATTTATAGGGGCTCTGTCAGGCGATGGGCACGGGACATTTCACTGATGATGGTAAGTCACACTTTACGCAAAGGGTAAAAATACTTTCAAAAGTAGATAGAAGCAATGAGATCTCAAAAGTTATTTCTTACGATCATCTTCAAAATTAAATATCCAAAATATATCAGGTGCACTCGGTATGCGTAGTGGTCCAGCAATGGTGATTATTACGTAAACTCTGAACGGTGAAAGCCTTTCTCTCACTCCCGAAGGGAACCTGTTGCGTTTTATGGCATCACCATTAGGCCAAGGTCCGTATGCCATTGAACTCGATGACCGGATTATTACGAAGTGCAACCTGCAAGTTCATATGGATTTTCGTTCCCAAACTTTTATTACCCTCGTCTCATATTTATGACCTATTTTATTTAAATGAATACAAGGTGGTCCTCTATAAATTCTCATGTCAGTTTACCCAGAAAGATAGCTTACCGAGCTCCGTTTAGCGTGAGGAGTTGTTCAGAATGATGCCTATTTAATTACCTTTCTGTTGTCTGATTCTATTATTAAATATGTTAAGTTTAAAAATATGTAGGTAGGTAAGAAGCTATGTAGCAGTCATGTCATATATATGTAGGTACATGAGTTTTCACGCCACTGGGTGTGACGAGATGATGACTCTGTTTTAAGTGCCCATAAACAATTTACTGCTAGACAAGGCACTTGAAGTTAATGTGCGAGAAGGATGGGATAGGATGTACGTTATGGCACGCTTACATGGGAAATTTTTCGAGCAATAATTGCCCGGCACTGCAATTCCAAAAAATCGCGGCAGTTGTTTCCGCGATATTGCTTCTAATTGCTCCACAATGGTGTGGCGGAATCTCTATAGCTACTATGGCTATTGTTGCTACTGCCGTAAATTGCTTGCTAACTCCATGGGTGACTTCATAGTCGCCCGTGAAATTATAACCATAAGAATATGCACAAAGCGCGCTTGGGTTCCCTAAACCCCCAAACTCGAGCCATTTTTTTTATTTTTTTTGTAAAAAAAAAAATACATTAAAATTAGTTTGACAGTGGGTACCAACGTCAAAAATTAGACATTCATTGACGTCTTGGTACCCACTGTCAAAATAATTTTAATGTTTTTTTTTTTATAATTTTAATGTCAATATTGTTCCAAGGACTCTTTTGTCCTTACGCTACCGTGGGTGTTAATGGGCTCTTGCGGTCACCGCATCGTTCTTGTACTCACATATTATCAGCCATCTGACATTTGAGTGTTTCCTGTAGTTCTTGGTTCAGCAATCTAACAAAGAAACCAGTCGTAAGGGAATCCCGGTCAAAACAAGTTCAGCTGGTGGGTGTGACTCCGACACCGTGACCGACCAAACAGCTACCAAAACAATGTCTTTTGAGGTTCCGTACCTTTAAATTTGTTATACAGGGTGTAACAGAAAGGTCATATTTTAGGGGGTTTTTAGGGATCATTCTGAGCAACTTTTACTATGAAACCGATTTGATCAGAGCAACTTTGATTTTCACCTCTCTATACAAATGAGTTGACCGCCCGTATGGAGCAATGAAAAATAAAGTTGCTCTGATCAAATCGGTTTCGTAGTAAAAGTTGCTCAGAATGGTCTTCCTAACAACCCTCTAAAATATGACCACCTACACCCTTTAGTATAATGAGCACTTACCCGTCCGACCGTGTACAAAACTATGTAAGTATGTATAAGACATTTCAAATACAAAATATAAATACAAAATGTGTTTATTTTGCGTAGATCATACTCGTAGCAAGTGGTAGGTAACATAACATTTATCGGTACTGCACATCTATGAGATCTTTTTGTTTACCTATAAAAAACGTAGGTAGAGAAATATTGAGCATCCAGTAATACTTTCTGCCATAGAGGTCAGTTAATGTTCTGTATTAAGGACGACAGTCATATCAGAATGGGTCATCTATTAATCTATCATCTAATATCTCTATTTCTTTATGTCTAAGATTAACAAAACGCAACCTAAATGGACCTTTTACTTCATGAGGAACTCTAGTCCCAGGCCCCAACCTATTTAATGAATAATTTACCTGAATGAATAAAATGTTGGTCAGCAGACATAATTAAGCCCAATCAAAAACAACATTTTTACATAAAAAACTTGTTTTTATTTTGATTGTTTACAAACATTTTGGTTAAGGTACAGTTTTTGCCGAGAAAATGGATGATTGGTTCGATGTTCGAATGATTGGTAATTACGACGAAAAGGTGACTTAGGTACCTAGGTAATTTGGGTTTGTATGGGTTATATGTTATTAGGGTTTAGTAAAATAAAAGAACGCAAGGAATCAATCATAAATTCATGTGCCCAATAATAAATAAAAAAGACTTATAATAAATAATAATGCACATTTTAATGGTTTTCCTTCTGTAACATAACAATATTTAGGGTTCCGTACCCGAAGGGTTCCAAACGAGGCCCAATAATTAACTATACGGAATTAAAATTAAAATATGGGTGTCCTCATCTACAAGAAACGGGTTTTTTGTACTTTTTAGGGTACCGTACCCGAAGGGTGCCAAACGGGACCCTATTACTGAGACTTCGCTGTCCGTCTGTCCGTCCGTCCGTCCGTCCGTCCTGTCTGTCACCGGGTCCGTCTGCACGAACCGTAATAGCTAGAAAGCTGAAATTTTCACAGAATGTGTATATCTGTTGCCGCACCAACCACAAATACTGAAATAAAGGGGGCCCCGATACAAGAGACGTGTTTAGATACACTTACGCATTTCAAAATGGAGATCTTGACTGAAACTGTTTATTTATTGTCATAGCAACCATGTCATAGACACATATACTACACATTTAAATATGATAGCATATTTCGCGTCAACCCACATGGTTGTGGTTAGCCGGTATGATGTAGACTCTCAATCCGGAGGTCGTCGGTTCAAATCTCGTGAAGGCATAAACTTTTTAAAATTTCTTTTTGTTTATTTTTTTATTATTTGAGTGCTTTTGATTTGTTGTACGATGGTACGGTACCCTTCGTGTGCGATACCGACCCGCACTTAACCGATTTTTAGAGTTTCGTATCTCAGAAGGAGAAACCCTTATAGGATCACTCGTGTGTCTGCCCGACTCTGCCCGTCCGTATGTCACAGGCAATTTAGTCAGAACATGGACCGATGAAGTTGAAAAGTACACATATCAATCTGTGACCCAAAGACAGAGGTGCAATGTAAATATATAAATAATATATAAATATGGGGGGACAAATGTTTTTTTTAAAATATGCCGTGTGACATATCAAATGAAAGCGCATAGTGCGCGATCTTAAATGTATTTTTATAATAATTTTAAGACTTATTTCGAAAAAGCTGTGCTCAATAATGTGACCGATTCGCATGTCATCAAAACCTGGTACTTCCCGAAGTCCTAAAAATCAGAAAGGTATGCAAGCACATGTTTGCACCGATATCTCATAAAAAATCCGCAATCTACAACTTTAACCCCCTAACCCCCTAAATCTGGAGTGCAAAGTTTGAATGAAAAACTGAATTTTAGGGTATTTGGTTGGTGTAAGTCTTATTATTGTTGTACGAAAACCTCTCAATGCGAGTCCAACTCGCACTTGGCAGCTTATTCTTTTACGATAGTTCGTGTGGAAGTACGACTTGCACCTCACCGATTTTTAATTTATGTATACTTTGGCAAGAAAGGCTAGACATTAAATAATGGTAACATTTGCAGACTACTGCGTGTTTTAAAAGGCATGAAATTTAATGACCACCAAAAAACCAATCGTTACCCTTAACAGCCTCATTCAAAAAATATATAATAATTATGTACAAATAAATGAAACCTGTACCAAAATCTTTCGGGCTATTTAAGTCATGCCTGCACTACAAAAACTTTTCATAACCCAAAAAGGCCACGCGTGCACCAAATTTTTGTGACATTACTACCCAAATATATCACTACGTTTGCCATAAAATGTATGCATATAACCAAGTATATTATATTGATGGCAAATTAGTTGAGTCTCGCGGCTTTATTCCCACCCCTCCCACCCGTCGCTACACCGCACGCGCCGCGCCGCTAACAGCTAAGTTTTAACTGCCGAAATCGTTATTAAACATGCATTTTATAATTTTTTACTTACCAAAACTACTATATACAACTGCCGCTTTAAATGGTAGCCTTTTAATAAATGAATGCAAACTGATGTTTTTTTGTGGCCGTTATTTTATTGAAAGCTCTAAGAAGCTCAGCCTTTAGTAAAAAAAATAATCGGTAGTATCGGTGAACCTTTAGAACTTCATTTATATTTTTTGGGTAAACAATGATTTTTTATATTAATTTACTTTATTAGGATAAAATTGTGTAACATATTTAAATATATTTTTTTAAATAAAATGCGAGTACATATTTGGTGCATGCGTGGCCTTTTTGGGTAGCTCAGCGATTATTCTGATGAGACTTGCCTTGGTTAGGTTAGCAGACTTTACGTTTATTGGTGATAATTTCATATTAAAATGGAGATTAAATTCTAGTAACAATAATATCAATAACTTTTTATGTAAGTAAGTATTATATTTCTTAATAATTAGGAATTATTTGATTTATTTGTACCTAAGTATGTATTGTACGCGCAGGTCTTCCCCCGCTCAACTATCTACCTTTTACTTTCCCCAATGGTTTGCTGGAAGAAATCTCTTGTTCGAGATAAGCCCGCCTTTGTACATTGTCTATCTATTATAAGTTTTCTGTATGTCATTCTTGTGTTAGTTATAAAGAAATTACGAAATTACGAAAAAAGGGTTGACTTTGGATTTATTTTCTATCGGGAAAATTTTATCTACACACGTTTTCCTAGATTATAGTATAGTCAAATTACATATACCTGAAATTGATTACGATTTGCCGAGTATTTCCTGAAATACATATGCTGGGTCAGTGCGAACGAAGAACAACTGAACAAACTAGAACGACTTCAGAATCTCGGGATTCGGTTTATCTTCGGGCTACGCAAGTATGACCATGTCTCCAGTGTCGCAAGCAGCTAGGATGGCTTCCGATTCGTCTTCGCCGTGATATGCAAATTCTCTCCTTTCTGTTTAATATTTTGAAAAATCCCCGCTATCCCGTTTATCTTCGTGAACGTTTTGAGTTTCTCTTCCCCAGGGATAGCAACAGGAGATCCAACACGATGTCGCTTCATTCGACTCCTAGGCTACTAGGCACTCTGCCTATAATCACTCGTTCAGGTTGAGCGCAATCCGATTGTGGAACGCACTTCCCTGCGCTATAAGGGACAGTCCCACAATTTATAATTTTAAGAAAAGAGTAAAAAATCATTTCCTTTCTCTTTCATAATAGGTAGGTATTATTATTATAGTATTTATGTACCTATGTAGTGTATGTTATGCATGCTAAGTAGTTCTCATTTATACTATGTATTACTTTATTTATTATTGTAAGTATTATCTATGTTTTAGGTTGTAGATACCTATTATTTATTTATTTTATACATTAATAGCAAGTGTAGTTTTATCCAGTTTATTTTTATCTTTGTGCACTAGGACTATCCTCTCAGCACCATCTTTACTCTCCTGCCTAGAGATAAGCTCGCCTTTGCGCACTATATGGTATTTGTGCAAAGAATATGATTATGAAAAAAGCATCCCTAATTTATTTGTGAGGCGTCTGACGGACAGACAGACGGACGGACGGACAGCGTGGACTTAGTAATAGGGTCCCGTTTGGCACCCTTCGGGAATGGAACTCTCAGACTAAAAGGGAATCTCTCAGAATAAGTATAGGGCGGGAAGTCCTTATTTTTTCTTTGTATTGCAATTTCCAATTGTTTTTTTTTGCAATATTGCTGATTAATTTCTTCACAATCGAAGTGAAAAGCAGAGTGTATAACTAGTAATTAAAACCCAAAACCCCCCGACTTGACTATCCAATGGTGCCTTTTATGCACTTGTTGTACAATCTTCTATTTGTTACAACTTTTATCTTTGCACATATTACTAAACTATTTTTCACCACTATAATCATGGTTTACTTAGAAAATTATAAGAGTAAACAATCAAATGTTACTTTATAAAGTACTTATTTATTTGTAAAAAAACATCACAGATTTAAAATAAACTCCTAACACAGTTTGTTCACCTCCTTGTATTGCACATTGTTTAACGGCCCCAGCCGCCCCAACCGCCAAAGCCGCCGTAGCCGCCACTGTAGCCGTGATGACCGTGGCCGTAGCCGCCGTGGTAGCCACCGCCCCAGCCGCCGTGCCCGCCGTGCCCGTGGTGGCCGTATCCACCATGGCCGTAGCCTCCATGGCCGTAGCCTCCGCCGTGGCCGTAGCCCCCGTGGTGGCCGCCGTGTCCGCCGTGGTGGCCGTAGTACCCTGACTCCTGGGCTTCCAGGGCGTCTCCATCACCGACGGGCCCGCTTGCCGCCACCGGCGGCGGTGCCCCCGGAGCTGCCGGATATGCCATGGCGAACGCCAGACAAGTGCTCAGCATCAGACCAGCGCAAATTAGCTGTGGAAATATCAACATTGTTAATCAGGTTCATAAGGTGCGGATCAAGTTTAGATGTGCTCAAATATTATAGGATTACAAGCACTGGGTAGGACCAACACGTCACTGATTGACACTTTAAGGTTCAGTTAATTTGCAAGTTAATCAAGAGATGCAACATATACCTAGATGGGATCGGAAGTGACAAGATTAATTTGTAGCTAAATTAAAAATTTATTGATCGCCCCTAATCCTTGAGTTTTCTTTCAGCGATCTGACTGGTTATCAAAATGACCCACGATAATAAAATATATTAATTTGATGGTTAATTTATTGTGCAAACTTACAATGTTCATCTTGATTTTGTTCAGCACGAATGATGATGTCCGTCAGCAGAGGCTAGTATTTATACGTAAGTTCTGGCGATCCCACCACCCCGGTGCGGTGACTAAGCTGACAGGTAAACAACCTGAGGTGTAGGTATTCCTCAAGATCTCGTTCTTTGTACAGTGATGCGGCGGGGTTTCTGCAGGTCGATGGACTAACGAAGCAAAATGGCCCCCTTTTTAAATGCCGCTGCCCACCTCGTTAACAGATTGTATAGGTACATAAGGTATTAATTGGTTTTAAAATGTTGTTGCCACTTTTTCCTTTGGTATGTTTTGGTTAGATGGGCACTTGAGGGTCGGATGAATGTGTAGTATGTACTGCAACGGAATCGGGATTTGCTGAGTGTTTTACGTCAAACACTGATGCCGTGATTAATTGTGTTTCTATGGACAGGACGTACGGCGAATTTGATGAATAATGAGTAATAAATGACACGTTTTGTCATGGGTAAGTGTTGTGCACACGGAAGCTTAAGGCTAGATGGGTAATTGGGTACAGCACAGGTCAGGTAGAGCCGCGATCTTATCCAGTTACAATTTCATCCATTTTACGATTTGACTCGACTTGCAGCACAGATTAATAAAGAGTGCAGGCAGATAGAAGAAGTCACAGGCACATAACCGCGGGCCTGCTACACGGCTCTGTTCCTCATGTTTGTTTATGTAGGTAACTTCCGTGATGTAGGTAACTGGGTAACTTTTAAGGGAATAAAAAAGATAAAAATATTTTAAATACATAAATCATAGCGCTCAAAATCATCACTTTCATCCGCAGTAGAGTAGAATGGGGACATAAATCATACATGCTGTGACACCTACCTTCACAGTTACTCACGTTACTTGATCTTGAGATGGTGATTTGATGATCACAATGTCGCAGTTATTTGGTTAAATCAGACACTTAACTAACACACTAGATTGTTATTAAAGATCGACATTTAACCAAGTCCCTAAAGTTCCGTCAGACAAGTGAGTGAACGAAACGTTTAACGAGTTGTCTATAAACGTTCCTAGGCAACAATACGCATCTCAACTTTTACATGGGGTCGCCTCGCTCCGCTCCGCTTCGCTCAGCTCTGGGTGGTTCATAAAGTTGTGACCTGACACAACCTATATTGGCACAGAGAGTGACCTAAAGCAACCAATTCGGTTTTGTGAGACTACTAATCGTGAAATAATCATGGTGGTGTCGACAACATGTTTACAATTGCACCAAAGACCAAATTTGAAACAAAAAACCACTGAAAACCACCAACCACCGTTGTACAACGTTTGCCAAAAAAATAAACTCTGAAAGTAATCAGCTGTTGTCCTAACGCCATCTTGTTTTAACCAAAACGCTGGCTTTCGGACTTGGTTAAATGTCGATCTTTAATGAACGGTCTAGGGTGTTAGTTAAGTGTCTGATTTAACCAACCAACTGCGACAACGACCCCTTTTCTACGGGGTAGCAGACGTTTAGTCAGTTACGGCCGTTTTCAATAACCTATCTATCCTCAATCTGCAGGTAGATAGGATCAGATATAAGTTGCATAGCGCAATGTCAAACATCCAACTCTAGTAATGTGAAAATTAAAAACATACATTTTTGAAAATGGACAGCCAACCGGATCCGAGTAAAGGCCTGTGCCCCTCGGTGGGGACATTAATGGGCTACATTTACTTACTTACTTACAGGCAACCTACAATCTGTGGGAGGAAATTTTCCAAATCGGTTCATCCGTCTAGGCGCAATCGGGGAACATCCATAAAAATATATAATCCCGACGAATTGTGTAAACCTCCTCCTTTTGTGATGTCGGTCGGTTAAAAAGACCCCTAGATATTTACTACAAGAATGTTATTCTGTAATATTTAGTGGGCTTTAAAAATGTCACGGTCAGCGAAATAAGGTAAGTATTGGATACTGACTTTTCCTTGATCCGTGTTGGGTTTTATGGAGGAAAGTACCAAAGGCATTTTAAAATTAAATGGACTATTTTACATACAAACACTTTTTGAAGTAAAACTTCTTGGGGCACGGGGGTAAAATTTATTTAACCTCTCAACTGTGGGTTATTCATATATTTGCTTTTCAACTGCTACTAGCCGGGTGCTATCACGAGTGGCTAAGAAATGTAACGGAAATTGGAATCGGTGACGTCAGGGTCGGCTGAAGACTTTTAAAACCGCAACTATTTTCAATACGGTTTTTAACTAATCAGATAAGATAATAATACATTCGTACAATAAAGAATGTTAATTAGTGAGAGAAAAACCTGATGAAACGTTAACAAATAAAAATTATTTTAAGCATTCTTCCACGAGTTCTTGATTTCCGGTATGGCCAAGATGGCGCCGCCGCCGCCGCCGAAACCAACTAGCATGACTCAAACTACTTCGTTCAACCTCTTTGTTGGAACCGGAACTTATGTTTGACAGCTGTGCGATGCGATCCATACAGTTTGTAAGAAAAGAGTTTCATCAATGTCACACGGGTCGATATGGATTTCTAAAACAAGCAAAGCAATGCATACATTTGAGCGAGACGGCTTAAAGACGTGACGTCAGATGGTATATAATCTGAGCGAGATGCAAATAGTAGTGACACTATTGAATGAGTTAAGTATATCACCACGAGCGCGACAAATTGTAGATAAGGAATGGTGGGAAATAAATGACATGACGTATTAAAAGTAAGTACAAGTATAAAATAATTTCAAATAATCGGACGTCTGAAACTTAAAAGTAACTTGAAGCAGAGATTGGATCTCAAAATTGGAAATTTAAATCTCTTTTAGTATAGGTAGGTATAGGTGTATAGTATAGGTACCACTTAATGATCTAGCTACAGAAGTTTTACTTCTAACACGTGTACGGTGCTACACGCGTTTTTTTTAATGTAGCTACCTACTTTGTATTCAAAGGTTATCTAAAGGAAATCAGGAACCTATGTATTAGGTTATAAGGAGTATTATGTTGTCCAGCTGTTTGTCTATCTCACTGTTAGTTCAAGAAAATTACCTAAAATTTTGGCATAAATAAAGGGTAACTTTTATCTTTTAGGATATGTAGGTTATAGAGGAGAGTTTAATATTATCTGCTCTCGAGCTAGCGTCCCCCCTGCAACCTGCAACCCTCGAAAGCGTCCCTCCGCGCGGTATTTTCCATTTTAAAAGAAAACCGTACACGGTACATGAAAATTGAGTAAGAACGAAATAATCCTTGATTAATTTATTATAATCCTTTGATACAAACAAAAGCGATATCACATCTAATTTCAGCGCAACCGCGAAAGGTTAGCCGAAAATGATGGCGAGCAGCAGGCGATATGTAGGCGGCCATTTCGCCAAAATAACAGCATTCTGAAGACTCTAGTGGACTCTTGAACACACGCTTGGTTCTCACGCAGGAGATGCAGGTTCGAATCCCGGTGCTGACCATGTACCGAAGAGATAATTAGTTTGTCAGTACATTCGGGGACGCTCCAGCCTCCATGTTTCGGATGGCACGTTAAACTGTATGTCCCGCCTGGCTACTATCATTAGAGAGTTAACCTAGAGTCATGAAATTGCAAAGTCTATAACACAAGTAAAGGAAACATCCGAAACAAACTTTACGTGCCTAATTTCTTCTGTCTCTTTTGCTTCTGCTATAAACTGTGTTTCTGTTTTGTGTATTGTGAAAAAATAAAATATACCTAGATTTGGTCGGAACCATCGGTGCGGGAGTCCAACTCGCACTTAACTTAACCGATTGTTTTATATAATCCAAATATCCGTTTTTAGGGTTCCGTACCCGAAGGGTGCCAAACGGGACCCTATTACTGAGACTTCGCTGTCTGTCCGTCCGTCCGTCCGTCCGTCCGCCCGTCCGTCCGTCCGTCCGTCCGTCCGTCTGTCTGTCTCCAGGCTGTATCTCATGAACCGTGGTAGGTAGCTAGACAGTTTAAATTTTCACAAATGTTGTATTTCTGTTGCCGCTATAACAGCAAATACTAAAAATCAAAAGAAATTTAATATTAAGGGGGGCTCCCATACAACAAACGTGATTTTTTTGCTCATTTTTGCTCGATATTGATAATGGTAGCAGGTAGACGCTTAAAATGTTCAGAATATATTGAGTATATTATTTACTAGAAAATAAATAATTAAATCATAATTAAATTAATATTTAGGGGGGCTCCCATACATTTTTTTTTGCGGTTTTTTATAGATAATGGCACGGAACCCTTCGTGCGCGAGTCCGACTCGCACTTGGCCGGTTATTTACTTTTTACACAGATTAATAAAGAGCTTTTTATCCAATATCGTGCGTGGGCGCAACCTCCCCTGCGTATAATTTCGTCGACGACCTCTGGTAAGGGGCAATGCAAACCCAATCGAGTATAATTGATGTTTATCTGTCATATAGCAATCTGGGGCCGTTCGTTTGACCCTGTAGCGCGGTTCACGGGCCGTATTTTATTTGGGGCTGAGCGATCAACCAATTTGCAATAACAAGTGCAAATAGCCTTATTTAATATCTGGGGGCAGGGGGGAGGGGGCAGGGGGCACGAGCCACGTCGAGCACAGTCGCACCATCCTGATGTAAGGGGAGCCATTCAGGGCATTTTCTACCCCCCGTTAACTTCGTTGTGGGTAAAGCTAGAAGCCTAAATTTTTTATGGCAAAGAGAGCTCAACATACGTAGGTATATCCCCAAGTTACATTTAATTTGGACTAGTAGATTTAAAACTGTGGCAAGTCAAAGTTCCTTAATTCTGACACTGACTCACTGACTGACTGACTCACTCACCGATCATCATAATTCTAAGGTACTTCTAGCAGATCTACAAGCTTGTTTTTTAGGGTTCCGTACCCAAAGGGTAAAAACGGGACCCTATTACTAAGACTTCGCTGTCCGTCTGTCCGTCCGTCCGTCCGTCCGTCCATCCGTCCGTCCGTCCGTCCGTCCGTCCGTCCTGTCTGTCACCGGGTCCGCCTGCACGAACCGTAATAGCTAGAAAGCTGAAATTTTCACAGAATGTGTAATCTGTTTCCGCACCAACCACAAATACTGAAATACGAGAGATATTACAAATTGAAAGTGGTCTCGGTACAAGA
Organism: Argyresthia albistria; assembly: GCA_963457715.1. NCBI lineage: Eukaryota > Metazoa > Arthropoda > Insecta > Lepidoptera > Argyresthiidae > Argyresthia > Argyresthia albistria. The sequence goes on along the minus strand of OY735271.1, from coordinate 6,325,187 downwards.
TACGTCTTCACAACACGCTTGAAAAGTTTATACCAAGGCCATTTTGTTTTGGTAGGTATGCCTTCTTTTAATGAAACTAAATTTAAATGATATGGCAATGTCGTCCCCGGACTTCTACAAAGACTTTAAATATTCATTGATGAATTACGACGTCTCTATTTATTCTGTAGAACTTTTAGAAAATAATTATACAATTAATAGTTTTTAATTACTTTTGTTTTCATACAAATCTCAGAGCTCAGAAATTCATTTTTTCCTTTTGGCCACTTCAAGTTTGGCTGCCAGTGATGTTTTAATTAAATACTCTTTGGTGCGTTGAAATGATGTTTTGCAGTCTGCATGACATTGACATAATGAGTGAGTGAACCTCATTGTACGGAAATTGTAGATGGGTGTCTCACGTTTTCCAGTAGGTTGTAGACAGTGCTGCTTACGGCGGCGTTTAGTAGGTACTAAAGGCCCTAAAAGCGCGGCAAGCTTTGAATCAATTCAAATGTTATTTTTCAACTAGCTACAAAGTTATTCTGACATAAGATGATAATTTGAACAAAACTGAAATCTCTTATTAGAGATAAGCTCGCCTTTGTACATATTTTTTCTAAGTTAAGCTATTTTTTAGGGTTCCGTACCCGAAGGGTGCCAAACGGGACCCTATTACTGAGACTTCGCTGTCCGTCTGTCCGTCCGTCCGTCCGTCCGTCTGTCACCAGGCTGTATCTCATGAACCGTGGTAGCTAGACAGTTGAAATTTTCACAGATGATGTATTTCTGTTGCCGCTATAACAACAAATACTAAAAATCAAAAGAAATTTAATATTAAGGGGGGCTCCCATACAACAAACGTGATTTTTTTGCTCATTTTTGCTCGATATTGATAATGGTAGCAGGTAGACGCTTAAAATGTTCACAATATATTGAGTATATTATTTACTTAAAAAATAAATAATTAAATTAAAATTAAATTAATATTTAGGGGGGGCTCCCATACATTTTTTTTGCGGTTTTTTATAGATAATGGCACGGAACCCTTCGTGCGCGAGTCCGACTCGCACTTGGCCGGTTATTTACTGTCATGTGAGTACAATAAAGAAATTACAATAATTACAATTACAAAACTTTTTGGGTATTTCATGAAAAATACAGTTACAGTTCACACATATACAGGGTGGAACAAACGAATGGGAGGGAAAGTACCTTAAAATCTCAAGATATCCGTCCGTCCGTCCGTCTGTCTGTCACCAGGCCGTATCTCATGAACCGTGGTAGCTAGACAGTTGATATTTTCACAGATGACGTATTTCTGTTCCCGCTATAACAACAAATACTAAAAACAAAATAAATTTAATATAAAGGGGGCTCCCATACAATTAACGTGTTTTTTGCGGTTTTTTTATAGATAATGGTACGGAACCCTTCGTGCGCGAGTCTGACTCGCACTTGGCCGGTTTTATTTTTTACATGATTAGTGTTTAGTCTACAATGCAATAGAAAACTCAATACCTCCCCCCGATTTAAAGATATAATTAAATATGCAGAAGTTACACAGGTTTACATACTTTGGCTACTTACCGATAGATGGCGTAAGCGGTTACCGCGATATAGTTTAGTAAGCTTGTGTGATATATCTATAATAAGTATAACCCAGAAAATTTCGAGGTTATGTATCACACAGCTTACTAAACCATACCGCGATTCAGGTTACCGCTAACGCCATCTATCTATATATAAACCTATGTAACTTCACATGTATGTAGGTATGTAACATGATTAGTGTTCAGCCCAGCCTGCAAATGGGCCATAGACTACGCTGTCGGCAGGGCCCTGTCTGACTCACTGTCTCTTTCTAGTCGTTCCATCAGAGTGAGACGTCTATACAAATCGTGCCCTGCCAACAGCGTAATGTAATAAGCGCTAAAGCAATAGAAAACTCAAACATTTCGCCATCGATATATACAAAGGATAGGCCCTCCCGTACTAAATTTCTTACCGTTTTGAGGCCAGACAGAATAGCGCCTCTGTTGGAATTTATCGGTACTATGTCGGTCGTCAGTCGAATGATTGATTATCCTATTTTTACTTTGAGGAATTTTTCGAGAACAATAATATATTATGAATAATCAATTTACTTACAGCCTACAGTAATTGTAAATTATATAACTTACTTGTGATACGATACTCCGTGTTAATGTGTATTGCGATTTCGGTACGATTTACAAGTTTTTACCTCACAGGACACCATTTTTGTTGTGCTGCCGATACGTCACGCGGCTAGCACCGTCTAAGCACGAGCACGACTGATTGAAATCGGTTCACATTTCCCGTTTTGACACCGTTTTGGTAGCGACACTTTCAAGCGCCCCGTGCTTTGTCCCCTACTATTGAAGTCTGTGCATTTCGCATTTCAAGTCCCGATTTAAAGATATAATTAAATATGCAGAAGTACATAGGTTAATATACTTCGGCTACTCACCGATAGATGGCGATAGCGGTAACCTGAATCGCGGTGTGGTTTAGTAAGCTGTGTGAGACCCCATCAAAAACATGCTACTTATCAGTATACGATAAAGTTGTTGGAAAGATGTTACCATACACAGGTCAGGTACTGGTTAAATTAACCTCAAATCTCACAACTTGGTTTAACATTAAATCCTTATTAAATCTCACAACTTTTTACGGTAGAATAAACTGCGCAAGGCCATTGAGCTACCATTATAGTAGTTCAATGCGCAAGGCTGCAAGATTGTGGCCTTTTTGTATATGCGTATGCATGTTTTTGATGGGATTCATATTACATCAACAGCATCCAATACAACAATATGACGGTATTTTTCTTAGGAATGATGTTCAAACTCAAACTCAAATGTTTATTGTATTGTATTCCAAGTGTTATACAAGATGTTATAAAAATGTAGGAATTTAAGACTTAGAACCCTTTTCGAGTATTGCACACTTGCAAAGGTAATAATCTCACATACATGTGAATCCTATATAAAAACTATCCCATTTTTAAAAAAAATATTATACCCTGTCGTCAGCACATCTTATCTGTCTATTGTTCTCCATTGTCGTTTGTTGAATTAAGCAATATTAGGCATTTTTTCAATTACATAATCTAAAACTGGATTTGATATTTATACTGAGATGTCTGAAAGGAATTCGTCTATGGAGATGGAGTAATAGTAGTTTATGAAACTGTTGCATAGTGAGGGGTATTAAAATACGAGTGGGTGTTTAAAAACCGAGTCGTAGGTGGGCGAGGTTTATAATGTATCCCGCGAAAGTTTTATACCTAGTTATGTGCAGTTTCATACACTACTTTTATCTACTATCATACTTATTTTCATATTTTCATATTTGTTTATTGCACTCCATAAAAACAATAAGGTCTTAAGAAATAGTGGTAAGTAGATCATTATGGACCCTGTTGGGCACAAGCAATATTCTGTCTAATATAATTATTATATCTAATTTATGTACTCCTACTTACTTTATTTTCTTACACAATAAGAACATTTACTTAGAACAATAAATAACATAAATTATATGCCACGTTTGGCCAAATTAAATTGTATGGTAGGAATATTATAATTTTAAAATTAATAATATTTAAAAAAATATAATGTTAATTTTCTATAGTTTTTGGCTCTCACAATTTTTTCAGCAAAGGCATAAATGAATTACACCGTTAAAATGGCGAAAGTACATAGATAACAATGGTACATACATACTTTGATTGGTCAATAAAATAATTTCATTTCAAAACAGTCGTTTTGCTTTTTCCATACAAAACGCGAATTTCATAATGTAAGGACCTGACACCTCATACCTCATAGTTTTTTATATACGCTTTCTTTCTAAATAAAATAAAATACCTAGAGCGTATTAAAAAAGATTTTCTTCCATAGCGGAGTTAGAATTCACAATCGGGGTTACAATTTTATTACATTCGTAGTTAAGTTATTTACACCAATTATTTTAAACAGTCGAGATGTAAACGAATTATTCAAAGATGAAGTTGAAGTACTGATAGATTTTGTTGCATTACCGGCAGCCCTAGTAGAGTTGGTAGCAGGATATGTAGAGTTAGAAGTACTGGTGATATTTGTCACAGGGACTAGAGTTTCTTTAGTACTTATGGCAGCAACTGAACTTGCTTTCTTTAGTCGGTAGTGAAGAGTCGTCGTTCTATTAGTTGGTAGCCGGGAAATACGATCAGTTCTTAACATGTTCTCTCTTTTATTTATACAAAATATCGAATCCCCTTTATCGACACACTCTGTAGCTGTTTGCTCTATGAACATAGTGTTTGTATTTTCATTAGCAGCGGTTATTATTTGTCCTTCGTCAGTCGCACCGTTCCTCCCCAAGTAGCATTTTACTCCATTTAAGAGTACACATTTAGTTCACAGGTGTACTTGAAGCATTATTACAGTTCACTCGTGATGTATAAGCTGCATTATTGCGATTAATAACGCCTATACCTGTATAAGGGACTTATATGAGTGTAGAGTTATACTTTTATACGATTGTTGGTGTTATAATACTCTAACAACTATCCTTTAGTCAGCCGTCTAACTAAGAGTATTATAGGAGGGTAGAGATACGGCAACCGCTGTTTAACAGCCTACTTGTACAATGTTATAGAGCTAGCATTTTAATAGAACACATGTGGTCATTTATAAAGCCAAAGGCCGTATGTTTACTTGTTTTAGACTGTTATACAACTAGTAGCTGTAGTAGGACTTGTTTGTGATCATTAAAATAACCTTTTTTTACTACTGTACAGAAGTGTTTAAATGGTTCACATGTGCACTGTAGGCTGTTAAAAGGACTATATGTGTTGTCCATTAACATCAATAGCAGTGTATTTGTCCACAAGTTCTACTCTTATTTGCTGTAAGCTGAACATGAATGTGCATGTGATATTCTATTACACTTATCCCACAAGCTATATGGTGATAGTCGCGTGCATATAGATAACAGCA
>OY735271.1:6073341-6320002 GCA_963457715.1 Argyresthia albistria | reverse complement strand
GCCCGATTTTACGATCGGGCGCGACATAAGTAGATACCAAATATTATGTAAACGACTTGCCGTTTTGACCGCCCGCCGCGCGCCCCGGGGCGGTGGCGGGGCGGGGCGGCAACGGCCGGCGCGGCAGCGCGGCGCTTCCGTCCCACCCATTTTTTAATAGGCCTATTAGACTACGCTGTCTACCGTGCCCTGCCTCCCGGGTTCCTGTCTCCCAGGCAGGATGCGAGTTATTACACCTACGCGAGAAATCGTTCCCTGTCTGACTGCAAATCTTTCCCTGTGTGCCAAATGTAAAGGAACGGACATGGAACGAGACATCGTCGGTCCGGACATAGTTCCGTTAATAAAGACATACTCCGGCAGTCGGGGATTTCAATGAACTTGTCTAGTTCCTTGGAGTAACTTGTCATTCGGACTCGGAGTAAGTATAGTATTTTATTTTAAATGGCTGTTTAGTTTAGATTGCCTTATGTCCCTGCAGTGAATGAGATCGTAACGGAGCAATTATTGCACTTTTCCTTTTTTTACCTGTTTCTTCTATAAAATGGTTCCACAGTGTGCTAGTTTTTCTCCGTGATGGACAATTTAAAAGTACTATTCCATCTCCAAATTAATCACTTTACAGTTTACAGCTATTATTTGTTCATGTATTCAAATAAAACTACACTACACCTACACTACAGATAAATCATAACAACTGGTTCTTTTGCGTTGCGGAACGAATATAAAGCTAAATTTTGTATGCGCTATCTATCTTTACCCTATTCGGTAATTGATCAAAGTGATTTGGCAGGTCAAAATGCAAGCGAAGTAATTTTGCTCGCTTCTGAATCATAGTGACGTGTGTTTTTGAATTGATTAAACTAATAAAAATAAAACAGTCAGATGAATGAATAGTCGTCAGGTTGACCGTCAGGAGTATGGAACGATGAAGGACCGCTTAGCGAGCCGAGTTTAGCTGAGCGTCTTTTGGAACGCAGGATACGATGCATAGCCTAGTTAGCAACGAAAGTGACACTCAAAGTCACGCCGTCACTGTCTCTCGCTTGAGAAATAAGTGCGTGCGCTAATTCTGTTAGTTTTATAAGGGACGGACGACGGTCCGAAAATCAGCGCTGGGAAAAAAGGAAAATGCAATTATTGCTCCGCTACGATCTCATACTCTGCAGGGACAAAAGGCCAATCTAAACGGACATTTAAAAAGAAAACACTATAGTTCATTATACTCCGAGTACGAACGACTAGGGTATACTCTAGTAACTAGACAGGTCCCACTTTCAGCTAGTGATTCAATGCTCCATTTTGCGTGACATGGGGCTAGCCCATCGCTGCGGACATATTAAAGGAAGTATGTCCGGACCGAAAATGTCTCTTTCCATGTCCGTTCCTTTACAGGACAGGCTTTCCGCACTACTAGCCGGAGCGACTGAGCGCCCTGCCTCCCTGTTTCTTATTACACTGCACAATCGGCAGAGCGGCAGGAAGACAGGAGATCGGGTACACACAAACGCCCTGTTTCGGGATCCTGCCTCCCTGTTTCTTATTAAACCGACCCTGTCCTGCCAATCGGGCTTGAAAAACAGCGTAGTGTAATACAGCGCTTATTACATTACGCTGTCGGCAGGGCACGATTTTGTATAGATGTCTCACTCTGATGGAACGACTAGAAAGAGACTGTGAGTCAGACAGGGCCCTGCCGACAGCGTAATGTAATAAGCGCTTTAAATGAAGGGGTGAAAAAGTTGCGCTCAGCGAGGTCTATACAGGGTTACTTTTGAACCCCTGGGCAATTTTTACTATTTTTTTAGGGACATCATTCTTAGCAACTTTCACTAAGAAACCGATTAGATCAGAAACTTCTCCATACAAATCAGCTGACCCACTCAGGCTAAAATGTACTGGGAAGTGAAAAATAAAGTTGCTCTGATCAAATCGGTATCTTAGTGAAAGTTGTTCAGAATGATGTCCTTTAAATAAATAGTAACTTTTGGCTGTATGTTTAGTTCGACAGATCTTCAACAGCTTTCGCCAGTATAGTAAAATACAGGGTGTTTGGAGTAGGGAGCGACATTTTTTTTTGGGGAGGACATCATTCTGCACAACTTTCACTATGAAAGCGATTTGATCAGAGCATTTTTTTATATCTCAATACCTTTTCGGCCGAGCGGTTAAGATTCAAGATTCGTTTATTTGCTTATGAATTTAGGTTCACATATCAGATGTTAGCTTAAATAATTAGTTTCTTATTCAGCTATATTTATAAAGCATGCAAATAATAGTGTGATTCAATTTTGCACCTAACGTAACAAGGATATACAACAGTAATAGTAAGAAATATAAATTAGTGCAAGAACTCTGAAAGTGCATAAAAATTTTGCCGTTGAAGCTGTTGTTTGAAATAACTTTCTTTTAAAAAATATAAAAGGGAGACTTTATATGTCGTTGGCAATTTGTTATAGATTTTTACGCTCATTGCATAACAACTTTTTTGGTAAAGCGTTGTTCGTGGCTCATGTTCAAGTACTAATCTATCCAGATCTCTCGTATTCCTTGGAAACTTTTCTTTAGCAGTCGTGAACATACTCATGTTCTGTTTCACAAATTTTGCTACTTCAAATAACTACTTCTGGCCCTGGCAGAATACCAGCGTCACAGATTCGTCTGTGACATTGCTGAGTCAGGGCCATTTCACTGCCGTGGTACAGTCACATAACCACACAGCTGTAGGTACCTACTGTTTTTTGTTGTTATTAATTATGTGTGTGTACCATGTCAAATGAATAAATGAATTATCTATCTATCTATCTATCTAAATATACAGAGACACGATAAAGTTAAAAAGTTTAGTATTTTGAACAGTGTTTTACATGATACTTGGGGTTTGTGGTTTGGTTTCTTAAGGTGAGGTATGAATAATTACAAACCAAGGTCAACAAAGATTGTGGAAGTGAGAAACGAATATTACTCGGCAGCAGGAACAAGTGGGATGGCAATTGTGCGCTGGCACCTAATCTGAATCAACGTAAGCGCCAAAACGGAAAAAAATAATCAAAAAATAAGCTTTTTCAGGGAATTACATTTCATATTTCAAATCGCTAGTAACAACAACTCCCCACATATTACAATTAATAGAAGGATCATATTAATTACTAGTGCGGTATAATAGGAAAAAATATTGGAAAAAAGGGTAGACTTTGGATTTAATTTCTATCGAGAAAAAATTATCCAAACACGTTTTCCAACATGAAAACCTTGGATTATATAGTCAAATTACGTATACCAGAAATTGATTACGATTTGCTGAGTATTTCCTGAAATACACATAAAAGAAGCGCCCCTAATTTATTTGTAAGGCGCCTTATCAGATAATTTTTAAGTAAAGTAAAGTTAAGTATTATTTATTTGTATGAATATAGGTTTACGTCAGGTATCAGGTTTAGAGAGAAGTGAAAAATAAAGTTGCTCCGATCAAATCGGTTTGGTAGTGAAGGTTGTTCAGAATTATGTCCCTGACTCCCCGAAATGAAATGAAATGAAATGAAATGAAATGAAATTGTTTATTGACCGATAACATGGTTTACACAGATTCTACTTAATTAGGATGGAGATACTTAATTAGGAACATTTATCATAAAATAGGAGGGATCAGTGACAACCGAACTAGTGAAAACACTGTATCTCGGTTGTCAAATGGTGCTCAATAAATTACAAGATGGGATGAGCAACTTACTTCTCAAGTAGATTGTGTTTGGTGCTAGGTACTGGGGCGAAAAACAAAAATTATGGATATAGAATTTGGAAAAAGAAAAAAATATAAAATTAGGGAAAATAGGAATGTTGTGTAGGAATGTAAAGAGTGTGGCTGCTCTTCCGAAATGGTAGGATGTAGTATTATACACTTAATTAAAGGTGTTGAAAAGCAGGGTGAGTGGTTGAGGTGTTGAGTTGTGTCTGCACAAAACTAATGAAAGTTAAATGCAGGGTGTGTAATTGTATGATAGTGTGTTTGTGTGTGATGTAAAAAACAAGCAAATTGTAACTATGATTTAAGTAGACATTCGGTAGACATTCGGTTTCAAATGTTTTGTCGCTCCATACTCCAAACACCCGGTATACGTTTCATGTGATGTAATACCTCAATGACGCTATACAAGTGACATTTAATTAGCTGACCATCATTTGGGAGATAGTACAAGAAAAACAATCGTCACTGAAATTAGTAAGTACATTTAATCAGCTGATACAAGTAACTATGGGTACAGGGTGCTCACCCCATACAAATTAGAATTAGTAACCCTTCGTCAAAAAGAGATGGCGTGAGGAGTAAGATTTGTACTTTAAACGCCATGGCTTCAGTTAACATACTTCTAGGTGGCGCTAATCTTAGATTAAATTGTACATATCTTAGCGCCATTTTTCGATGGTGCTGCACCAAGCGATAAAACCCTCAAACTAAAGAAGCTTCCATAGCATCTCAGTCACATATTTTATTCTACGTGGTCTATCTGTATTATATTATAGTATCTGTGCTATGGGAGGCCCACTTTCTTTTTTCATTTGCGACCTTATGTCAGCTAATAATATGTAACCGTGTAGAGGGTCCAACTATTTAACAATGTTACACTACACCCACCCTGAATATCGCCCTGCGGACGCACTATACCCCTGGCCATACCCCTGGCGGTAGGGTAGGACTGAACCATACCCATAGTAGTGCTGGGATCCCTTCGTCCGTTTCCGTAACCAGAATTGTGTAACCAGTTACGAACATGCGTAGCCTGATCACTAAAACCCTCGGCAGTGTGCCACGTCTAGATTAACCGTTACTCTCTCATCGCTTGCCTAAGCCTATATGGTTGTCAAACATGGATCCCTCATCGTAATCATACATGGAGAGGATTTGCTGCAGCAAGTCAGAGTCGTCGCCACCTTCTCCAAATATTGCGTCCAGGTATAAGGTAATCGCATCGGTGATGCCTCGACCACTCTGCGGCTTCGGGTCATCACTGGAAAGAAGAACAGACATGATTACTTAACATTTTACTCACATGTTGTTACTTTGCATAGCAACTCTTGTACGCGTATTAATGTGGAAAACGATACGAAGCAGAATGATAATATGAAAAACAAGTAGGTAGTATCGGAATGCCTTTTGACTTTGAGCGGCAAAACGCAAAACTGTGTTTTGATTTTTTCCAAGTCTTTATCAAATTACAGGACGTTCAACATAGGCTTTGTCAGGGCTTCGCACAGCACAGCACACCTGTAGCAGCAGCGTCATTGCACTCATGTGTGTGATGTGTGTGTGACGATAGTGCATCGAAGTTGAACCTACAAATTAGAAACCGTAGCCAGCGCGCACTTTCTTTGCAAATTCTATACTCATAGTGGAAACATACAGGGGCCCGATGCTGCTCTGAGAAACGCACTTATATTGAAACTTATACGCTTTAGAAGCGGTAGCGTTCTAATATAAGTGCGTTTCTCAGAGCAGCATCGGGCCCCAGTGCTAATGTAGTTAGTGACACAGTATGGTGTTGAGATACGTGATTTAAAAGACCTTTCAATTGTGATTTGCTGAGATGTTGACATCGATTACAGTTAAGATCTACCTATCTATGTCTACATCATTCAAACATGTTGCCCTGTGGATTTAGTTATGCCTTACCTAAATAAACCTAACAATCTATCGAGGAAGGATGCGCGGGCGCCAGATAGAAGGAAGGCTAGTATGCAGCAGCCCAGTAGTAGTCTGCTTCGTGTCATTATTCTGAAAACAGGAAAAATTATAGGGAGCCTGGTTTTCTGGAAGAAATCTCTTTTTAGGGATATGCGCGCTTTTATACATGTGTTTTCTATTAATGTAACCGTATCAATTATTGTGTTCAATAAAGAATTGAGAATTGTGAGCCAATTTTCACTGGCAAATCAATCTACACAGGGATAAATACTTACAGTACAGGGCCATTGTTTTGGCATGTCGGGTCTCGTCTCGCGTTCGCCGAGTATCATACTCGGGGCATGTCTCGGATTCCGCCCCGACCGACGACGTGCCAAAACAATGGCCTCGTACTGTAGATACTTTTTATTAATGAGGATCTCCTGTGATTAAGCTCGCGTTTTTAGGGTTCCGTAGAGAAACAAGGAACCCTTATAGTTTCGTCAAGTCTGTCTGTCTGTCCGTCCGTCCGTATGTCACAGCAACTTTATTCCAAAACTATTAGGACTACACAGTTGAAACTTGGCACGTAGATGTATTCTATGAACAGCTTTACGATTTTTATACAAAAACTGAAAAAAAATAAAAATTTAAGGGGGGCTCCCCATACATGAAACTGAAACCAAAAAATATTTTTTTTCATCAAAATGTTAGTTGTGTGTGTGGTGTTTATAAATAGGTCTTCAAAAATGAAGTGGAGCTTCCTAACACCATTTTTCCTCAAAGTCAATCTTTAAAGAGACAGACCCATCCAAAGTGGAAAAAATTGTGTCCCCCCCCCTCTAACTTTTAAAGTAAGAGAGTGATAAATCTATACAAAATATATGCTGTGTATCTTACTATAAACTTTCGATGAAAATTGGTTTGAACAAAATATAATAAGTAGTTTTTAAGATATAAATTATTAAAAACCACAAAGATAACTTTGTAATTCATACAAACACTATAAAAAACAAAGTTATTATTTGCTGGTGAGGAAAGATAGTGAGTGATATTTGGGCTAGGTGTATCAGGTGTATTATGATTATGATGCAGTGCTACTTGGAACCCTTCAAGGGCGAGTCCGACTCGCACTTGGCCACTTTTTTATAGATAATGGTATGGAACCCTTAGTGCGCAAGTCCGACTCGCACTTGGCCGGTTATTATAAAGTGAAATCAAAGGATAATAATAAAATTACATAGGAATTCATAATTATCATTCTCAAAAACAAATTGGTTTCAAACGAAATCAAAAATGTGATATAAATGTCGCATGCGAACGAACGTAATTATGTTATAGAGAAATTAGTTGAGTGACTTGATTGTTATCCAATAACCAGAGCCCGCCCTGCAGTGGAATTCTGTAGAACCGGTCGAAAATGGACCAGTCAGACCTTCCATTATAATTTTGTTCAATTTATGTAACAGTTTTTTGATTATGTAATAGGTAAGTCAGTCTTGTTCTTTTTGTAGTTTTATTGGTTCAGTTAACATAGAAAGCTTCCGGTCAAACTACTAGCAACGTAGGTAGGTACCTATAATGCTAAATGGGCCTACTCTGTCTGTATACACGGTGATCATTAAAAATTTAAGGGCAATGATAATTTATGAGTGACGTAGAAGTCGTTTGTGGGGTGACCATCTAAGTGGTTATTAGTTTAAAGTTTTAATTTTTATATTAATTAAACGGTTAACTTAGTCTAAACAAAGGCCGATTAATGACTTATATTTTATAGGCCAGACATTGGGAATAATTATACATACAGAATATTATGAAACAAAACGTCACTTTTTTGATTGGCAGTTAAATACTAGCCCATTTACAATACATTAAAGATATGAAAAACTGCATGAGGAAACCTTCATTACTCCATGGCTGCGGTGATGGGCTAGCCCTCCGTCACGCACAATGGAGTATTGAATCATTCGCTAAAAGTGGACACAGTAGTACCTCCCCCACCCCGTATGGGACAAGGCGTGGAGCTATATTATTTATTATTATTATTACAATGTATACAATGTATTATTATTACAATGTATTATTATTACAATGTATGTCCCACTGCTGGGCAAATGCTGGGCAAAGGCCTCTCTCCCCCTCTTCCACTCTCTTCGATCCTGAGCGGTCTCCTTCCACTCTTTATATATATGTTGTTCAAATATGCAATACATATACAGGGTGACATTTAATTAGCTGACCATATTTTGGGGAATGATAGTACCCATCATTATGAACAACTTTCCCCATGGAACATATCCCTAATAGCATTTACCGTTGGCATCCATTGGCCAACGGTTGGAAACCAGTTGGGATATAGTTAGTTAGTTTGCCCACCTAAAACTGACGTTGGCCCAAAAGAAACAAATTATATCAGTTCGCCCAACTAATTACCAACAATGGGCCGACTGCAAGTAGCGCTACCGTTGGATAAATACTGTTGGTATTTCCACATATATAGCAACGTAGGGCCAACAACCCTTTGTTTGCAGTGGGCCAGCTGCAACTAGTCCTACCGTTGGATAATAGTGTTGGCGTTTCCACATTTTAAATAACATAGGGCCAACAACCCATTTCCAGTAATGGGCCAGATGCAACAAGTCCTATCGTTGGACAAATAGTGTTGGTGTTTCCACATTTTCAATAACGTAGGGCCAACAATCAATAACCACCAATGGACCAGCTACAGATTGCGCTACCGTTGGGAAAATACTGTTGGTATTTCCACATACAGAGCAACATAAGGCCAACAACCCATTGCCGGTAATGGGCCAGATGCAACAAGTCCTATCGTTGGATAAATAGTTTTGGCGTTTCCACATTTTAAATAACGTAGGGCCAACTATCAATAACCACCAATGGACCAGCTACAGATTGCGCTACCGTTGGGAAAATACTGTTGTTATTTCCACATATATAGCAACGTAGGGCCAACAACCCTTTGTTTGTAATGGGCCCGCTGCAACTAGTCCTATCGTTGGATAAATGGTGTTGGTGTTTCCACATTTTAAATAACGTAGGGCCAACAATCAATTGGCACCAATGGACCAGCCACAGATAGTGCTACCGTTGGGTAAATACTGTTGGTATTTCTACATACAAAGCAACATAAGGCCAAAAACCCATTGCCAGTAATGGGCCAGATGCAACACGTCCTATAGTTGGATAAATAGTGTTAGTGTTTCCACATTTTAAATAACGTAGGGCCAACAATCAATTACCACCAATGGACAAGCTACAGATTGCGCTACCGTTGGGTAAATATTGTTGGTATTTCCACATATATAGCAACGTAGGGCCAACAACCCTTTAATTGTAATGGGCCAGCTGCAACTAGTCCTACCGTTGGATAAATAAGGTTGGCGTTTCCACATTTTAAATAACATAGGGGCCAACAACCCATTTCCAGTAATGGGCCAGATGCAACAAGTCCTATCGTTGGACTATAAGTGTTGGTGTTTCCACATTTTAAATAACGTAGGGCCAACAATCAATTACCACCAATGGACAAGCTACAAGTTGCGCTACCGTTGGGTAAAAACTGTTGGTATTTCCACATATATAGCAACGTAGGGCCAATAACCCTTTGTTTGTAATGGGCCCGCTGCAACTAGTCCTATCGTTGGATAAATAGTGTTGGTGTTTCCACATTTTAAATAACGTAGGGCCAACAATCAATTGGCACCAATGGACCAGCCACAGATAGTGCTACCGTTGGGTAAATACTGTTGGTATTTCCACATACAAAGCAACATAAGGCCAACAACCCCCTGCCAGTAATGGGCCAGATGCAACAAGTCCTATCGTTGGAGAAATAGTGTTGGTGTTTCCACATTTTAAATAAAGTAGGGCCAACAATCAATAACCACCAATGGACCAGCTACAGATTGCGCGATAGTTGGGAAAATACTGTTGGTATTTCCACATATATAGCAACGTAGGGCCAACAACCCTTTAATTGTAATGGGCCAGCTGCAACTAGTCCTATCGTTGGATAAGTAGTGTTGGTGTTTCCACATTTTAAATAACGTAGGGCCAACAATCAATAACCAATACTGAACCAGTTACAGATTGCGCTACCGTTGGGAAAATACTGTTAGTATTTCCACATATATAGCAACGTAGGGCCAACAACCCTTTGTTTGTAATGGGCCAGCTGCAACGAGTCCTATCGTTGGATAACAAGTGTTGGCGTTTCCACATTTTAAATAACATAGGGCCAACAACCCATTTCCAGTAATGGGCAAGATGCAACAAGTCCTATCGTTGGACAAATAGTGTTGGTGTTTTCACATTTTAAATAACGTAGGGCCAACAATCAATTACCACCAATGGACCAGCTACAGATTGCGCTACCGTTGGGTAAATATTGTTGGTATTTCCACATATATAGCAACGTAGGGCCAACAACCCTTTGTTTGTAATGGGCCAGATGCAACAAGTCCTATCGTTGGACTAATAGCGTTGGTGTTTCCACATTTTAAATAACGTAGGGCCAACAATCAATTACCACCAATGGACCAGCTACAAGTTGCGCTACCGTTGGGTAAATACTGTTGGTATTTCCACATACAAAGCAACATAAGGCCAACAACCCATTGCCAGTAATGGGCCAGATGCAACAAGTCCTATCGTTGGATAAATAGTGTTGGTGTTTTCACATTTTCAATAACGTAGGGCCAACAATCAACTACCACCAATGGACCAGCTACAGATTGCGCTACCTTTGGGTAAATACTGTTGGTATTTCCACATACAAAGCAACATAAGGCCAACAACCCATTGCCAGTAATGGGCCAGATGCAACAAGTCCTAACGTTGGATAAATAGTGTTGGTGTTTCCACATTTTAAATAACGTAGGGCCAACAACCCGTTGCCAGTAATTGGCCAGTTGCAACTAGTCCTATCGTTGGATAGATAGTGTTGGTGTTTCTACATTTTAAATAACGTAGGGCCAACAATCAATTACCACCAACGAACCAGCTACAGTTTCGCGCTACCGTTGGGTAAATATTGTTGGTATTTCCACATAAATAGCAACGTAGGACCTACAACCCTTTGTTAGTGATGGCTCAGCTGCACTTGTACTGCCGTTGGTTTAATAGTGTTGGCGCATCCGCATGTTAAATAACGTAGGGCCAACAACCCATTGCCATTAATGAACCAGGTGCAACTAGTCCTACCGTTGGATAAATAGTGTAGGCGTTTCCACATTTAAAAAAAACGTAGGGCCACCAATTAATTGCCACCAATGGACCAGCTACAAATTGCGCTACCGTTGGCTAAATATTGTTGGTATTTCCACATATATAGCAACGTAGGGCCAACAACTCATTGTCAATAATGGACCAGCTGCAACTAGTACTGCCATTGGTTTAATAATGTTGGCGTTTCCACATGTTAAATAACTTAGGACCAACTACCCATTGCCGGTAATGGGCCAGGTGTAACTAGTCCTACCGTTGGATAAATAGTGTAGGCGTTTCCATATTTTAAATAATGTAGGGCCAACAATCGATTATCACCAATGGACCAGCTACAAGTTGCGCTACCATTGGGTAAATACTGTTGGTATTTCCACATTTATAACCACATTGCCAGCTGGAGTACTGCCACTATCTATCTATCTATCCAGCCTCCAACACCCACTGTTGAGTAAAGCCATCCTCTTCATTGAGCCATTTGTTGCGGTCTTGAGCCAACCTAATGCACTGTTGCCCGGCAGTTTTGGCGATGTCATCCAACCATCTGGCTGTTGGTCTGCCTCTCGGTCTACGCTCATCCCTGGGCCACCGTTCTGTCAGCGCCTTGGTCCATCTACCGACTCGTCCCCCCTAGCCAAGTGTCCCGCACTTTACCTTGCGATCCGCATACCCACATCTACGAACTAGGTTCGGCGTCGTATCTCGACGTTGGGTATATTGTGGTCGAGAAGGGAGATTCCGAGCATGGCAAGTTCCTTGCACTTGGTGCTACTCGGATTTTATGGATGTATTCCGTTGAGAGCGGCCATGTCTCGGATCCATATGTGAGTAGGTATAGGCAGAACCTTGGCAGAACACATTGGTTAAATACCTTGGTTTTGAGATATTGAGGGATTTTAGACTTTAAGACGTGTTCCAATTTACCAAAGGCGGCCCAACCCAGCTAGCTGTATGCGCCTGGAGATCTCTTTCAACTGGGAATCTCGGTCAAAAGATAAACTGTGTCCAAGGAAGATGTATTTAGGTATTTATCCATCCACTATCTCCAGATAACAGTATCCTACCATGATGTTGTAGGTTGAGGACATTCAAAATTGGTCATGATCTTAGTTTTGGACAAGCTTCATGCAGGTCTGGTCTGTACTAGCACTACACTGTCCAATGTCAATCGTTATCTAGTTACCTTTCATTGAAATTGGTTCAGTAGTTCCAGAGATTACCCCATCTACCTACATAATTATAAACAAACAAACGTTTATATCTTTATTAAAGTAGGTACCTAAGTTAGATTGCATCATATCACCCTAGCTAGGTAGGTGCTTTAATTTTGCATAGTAACAGTAGTGGACTCGGGCGGTCGGCGGCAGTCAATCGCTCGCCCCTCCCTCCACCGCCCCGCCCGCCAGCCGGGTGGCGTGATGCGCGGCGCGGCGTCGCAGCAGTATTGCCAGATACACTGTTTTTCCCTCGTTTTTCCGATTTTTTCCCCCCTGCTTTTATGCCATTGCAGAAACCACTGGTCCAGCGTTTGTTTAGTTAGCCTGCAAAGAGTGGCTTCATCAGACAAACTCGAATGCAAAAATTAGTTATCATGGTTATAAATGTAGGTAGGTCTTTCCATCATAGTGAATTGGGCTTTCTATGATTTATATGTGGGTGAGCGAAGCGAACCCACCATTATACCACAATCCAGCAGACCATGTGATGCCTACACTTTATGAAGAAACCATTATAGGCCAGTCACGATGCAATCTGACTAGTGATTTGTTGCTTTAGGCCTGTAGGCAGGTTGCATCGTGAGTCTGCCTTTTACATTGCAATCTGTTGTTGCAAGGCAACAAATTGCAGCAACAAATTCCTGCTCTCCCTCAAAGCAGTATTCCGTAAGACAATACTATGGAAATAACTAAAGTAAACCAATCTGGCAGTTCCTACATCTGTGATGTGTCTGATTTGCCTGACCGCATAAGCAGCTGACCTAAGTCTTCGTGAGAGACTAGCTAGTTACATGAGGACCCCATTGAAGTTTCGGGTCTATAGTGATACCAAGGAAAATTGTTCCTTTTACGAGGTCTAGTCTTTCCGTTCCTATGCTTACACTCGTTTCCACCTGCCGCACATTCGGTAAACAGAATTTGATACATTTAGTCTTCTTCGAGTTAAATAAAAGGTTGTTTACATTAAACCAACTTAACAAATGAGAGAGCGTACTATTTGCATCATCTAGAATTTCATCTTGTCTTTTCACGTTAAGCATTATGGATGTGTCATCAGCAAAAAGTACAATCTGAGTCATTTTTTCGAGTACCGATGAAGATATACATACATATTGTTTCCTCACATTTTTTTCTACATTATATAACGGCAACACTGCTAACGCTGCGCGCTCTCTGTCTTTCTTTTCCCTCCGCACCGCACGCGCACGCACGTGTCGTCGTCTGTTTTGAGAAATCATGTTTTACGTAGTTGAGTTTCAAGATAATGGGCTGGGAATTGTGCAGGAAGAATGGATGACGCCTCGTAAAAAAGAAAGTTTTTGGCCGCCCTATAAAGTGGCAAGCCAATTTCATAAGTGTTTAATGTCGCAAATTGTAGCGGCGAAACATGGCCAGTTTATGCTATAAAGCGTGTGATGTTCGAAACCGGTGAGTGAGCCTGTTTACATAATTATTGCTTGAGACTTCAATCAATCTGGGTCTCTGAAGCACCCCTTCTGGGGCGTGGGGAGTCAGGGTCAGGTCACTGGACCTCTTCCCGAGGCTTCGCCGTACGGGCGGTGGTTTTTCTTTGAAGCCGCCGCCGCGGTCTTCAGTGGGTGATCATCACCGCGTACGCGCGTTGTATGACGCTAATGCATGTTCGCCAGCCTCTGGACCTGGACAGGAGAAACTGGTCCAGCTGTTCCCCTATTATGTCCCCCTGTATCGTGGCGTTCGTTCCTCACGTAGAGGGGGGCACCGAAAATGGTAGCTACGCAGAGAGAGGATCTTTTGGGCCCAGAACATTTGATCTATTTTACCTTTAAATACCTATTTATTTACTTTTCAGACAATTTACTGCTGGCCAGAGAAAAGTGCAAACAGGCTGAGAGTGACTCGGAGCTAGTATCAGAGGCGGAGCCATCCAAGAAGAGGAGAAGGAAGGCCAATGCCATTGCTACTGATAGTAGTGAGAGTGAAGAACATGAAGAACACAATATTAAATACCCTTCTCCATCTCGAGGAGAAAGAAAAAAGACATCACCGGATCCATTAGCTACAGGTAGGTGTATAGTTATCAATAAATCTAAGGAATTTAGAAGGCAAAAAACTTGAGCAATGACCTTGACTGCAGAAGCGAGATAAAGGCGTCTCTTTGGTGGTGATTGAGAGAGTGAGAGCGTTCCCCCACTTTGTCAAACCATGCTCCAGTTATTTGTCTTCATACGAGAAGTAAAGTATTGTGTACAGAAAAAAATGGCGGCCATCTGCACAGTTGAAAAATAAAGTTTTAACTACATACATTTTACTTCAATGACAATGTTCAATTACCAAAACAGTATTTTATTGGTAAGCAATTTCTAATTCTAATTGTATCTTAAAAATGCCAGCTATAGATGTTGGGCCAATACAACCTTGGTCAGCGCATACTACATTGAGTATTTGCCAGCGTTCATGAGCTCCTTTGACTTGTGCGGCTGGTGCCTGAAAAATTGCCAACAGTCTGAAGTAAGGGTGAGCCTCAGCAATCGACAGACAGCTGCGAGGCAAGTGGTCTGTACAATAAAATTGTCAGCCCAACGGCCAACATTTTATTTTTTTATTTTATTTATTAGTTTTATTGTAGGTAGGCTTAATATTTTTACAAAAAGAAATTTTTCTTGGTACTATAATATTATATTAAAATGTTTTAGCAGAGAATAAGAAGCCAAATTCAAGAGAAAATACTCCAATTAATCCTACAAGCGGGGCATATACACCTACACCAAGATTTTTACTAGAAACATTCAACCTTGGTAACCTCTTGTCTTAGACGAGTAATTAAACATTAATAAATTGTTAATAATATAGTTTTTTAATAAGTAACCAAATTACTGGTTTTTTTTACAGATTCTCCATTATCATCCCGGAGCCCATCTGCTGCTGCGACACCAACTGAAAAGAAGCTGTCGGCCATAGACCAAATGAATGGTTCTTTTAGGTATGTTTCTACAACTGTGATAAAAAGTATGAATGTTTCCAGGTCATGGGCCAGAGGCGTTACAATATCCTGTCGCGTTATAACAAAATATTGTTTTTTTTGTTCTAGAATTAATTGCCAAATACATAGCAGATATACAAACTGAAGTCAAACAAATAAAATCTACGCAGAATGACATTTTATTGAGATTATCATCTGTGGAACCTACCAAGATCGCTTTACCTGACGAGATTACCCTGCCTTTGAAGTCTATTGAAGATCTGAACAATATACTAAGGCTAGAAAACGATGAAAACAAACAAAATTTGGTGTGTTACCATTTCTAACTTCTAATTATTATTCAATTAAATAAAAGTATAGGTATTCTCAGTCGGGCCAGCAGCGGCACCCCGTGGAGGAGTATGGTTCAATCTTACTTGTATCCGGGTATAGGCTTGTATGACAAACGGAACACTTAGTTTCGTCCTGCCTGTCCCTCTATATGTCTGTCTGTATGTCAGTCTGTCTGTCTTTCTGTCTAATTTACGCGGATGAAATCGCGGATAAAAGCTAGTATTTTATATCCTTGGAGAAAATGAAAAAAACATGATGTATAATTTAACCTCAAAACAGACGACGACACGTGCGCGCCGCACGCGGCGATGGCGCGCAGAGAACATTTTTTTAACTGTTCATTGTGTGGGAATATATAAAGTAGGTTCATTTCTAGAAAAGACAGTCTGTTCATCAAATTTGAACAAAAAATGTTTACTGTTGCCAAATTTTAATAATATGGATGACACTTTTGTATGCATACCGTTTGTAAATAAAACCCTGTGCCATTGAATAATTACTGATTTTATGTATCTTATGCCTAATTTACACGGAGTTAGTACAGCAGCGAACAGTAGGGGCAGAGCTAGTGTCAATCTACCTCTCCTTGTTACGCTTAGAAAAGGAAGGTAGATTGACGCATAGCTCTGTCCCTACTGTTCGCTGCTGTACTGCCTCCGTGTGAATTAGGCATTAAGTTCTTATAAACAAAAGTTGGTCCCCAGCCAATTCGGCTGGGTTCACTCACACGGTACAGACAACAACATTAATCTGTGCATAATTATATAATAGTCTTGTTCAGATATTTGTGACCAGTTTCATGTTATTGTTGTTGACTGTGCTGTAAGTTATTTTTTTTTCAATTTAGAGCTTTATTACTGTATTAGAACTATTAGTATAATATTATATCTGTGATTAGAACCATAATACAAAGTTATGTTCCTTTTGACTGCCCGTTCATCAACTTTGAACAAAACATGTCCTACGATGCCTAAATTTTATGTTAAGATTAGACTTTTGTATGCATATTTTTCATTAATAAATGTTGCATTGACTAATAATGTACATAATAGGTTTTAATTACTTAATTAGAATTATCTCACTCTACGTTTAGAAGATTAAAAGGTCTTGTATTTCACAAAAATAATTACATATTCTAGTGGGTGTACAATACACAGTCAGTTAGGGTGGGTTCATACGGTTTTGTACAGCACGTTTTTTTGCAACTTAAGTACCTGCAAAAAATTGTGCTGTACAAACCCAACCTAACCAACCGTAGGATATTTGTACAATTCATATACAAAGGCCCTACGCATAAACACACTAAGTGGCCCTCTGAAGGAAATATTATATAGGCCCTTCTGCTAGTCACCCAACCAGTTACCCACCGTTGGATATTTGTACAATTCATATACAAAGGCCCTACGCCTATACACTTTAAGTGGCCCTCTGAAGGAAATATTTATATAGGCCCTTCTGCTAGGCACCCAACCAGTCACCCACCGTTGGATAACTGTACAATTCATATACAAAGGCCCTACGCCTGTACACACTAAGTGGCCCTCTGAAGGAAATATTATATAGGCCCTTCTGCTAGGCACCCAACCAGTTACCCACCGTTGGATAATTGTATGATTCATATACAGAGGCCCTACACATAAACAGATTCAGCGGCCCTCCATAGGAAATTTTATATAGGCCCTTGGTTATTGACCCATCAGCAAAGCAGGCGGCCACAAATTACCGTTGTCCAACCAAGGTCGTACATTTGGCCCAACCAAATGCCTACAGTAAATACACTTAGTGGCCCTCTGTAGGAAATTGTATATTGGCCCCTGGTTATTGGCCCAAAAGCAAAACATACGGCCACATTTGACCGTTCTCCAACGGAGGTTGTATATTTTCGTATATTTGGCCCAACCAAACGCCTACAATAAATACACTTAGTGGCCCTCTGTAGGTAATTGTATATTGGCCCCTGGTTATTGGCCCAAAAGCAAAACATACGGCCACATTTGACCGTTCTCCAACGGAGGTCGTATATTTTCGTATATTTCGCACAACCAAACGCCTACAGTTGGCCCAAAAGCAAAACATACGGCCACATTTGACCGTTCTCCAACGAAGGTGTATATTTTCGTATATTTGGCCCAACCAAACGCCTACAATAAATACACTTAGTGGCCCTCTGTAGGTAATTGTATATTGGCCCTTGGTTGTTGGCCCAAAAGCAAAACATACGGCCACTTTTGACCGTTGTCCAACGAAGGTCGTGGCCCAATCGTATTTGGCCCAACCAAATGCCTACAATAATTGCTATTAGGGATGGTCGCAAACGAAAAAAAATTTTGGGTCTCCCATAGTAACTTGAAATCAGCTGATAGGGGCAATGTACTGGGGGACGAAAAATGTTTTTCATTTGCGACCATATGTTAAATAGGGAAAGTTGTTCACAATGATGGGTACTATCATTCCAAAAATATGGTCAGCTAATTTAATTTCACCCTGTATATAAACATTAGCTATGACCGCAGACACCTAGTACATACACAGAGTGATAAGACAATTGACTAACTGACCCCATGTTGAGGAATAAACTGCCCATCATTATGAATAAATTCGCGAAGAAACATAATGGCCGCAAATATAAAAAAAATAATTGTACATTGAGCTGATCAGCTGATCGGAAATAAGAAAAAAATTGCAACTATTTGTTTCTTGGGGAAGATAATATGGATATATCTATTGCTATACGGTTCAGTACGCGCGTGGGACTGGCTTATGATTATGACTTAGGAAAAATTAAAGAATGTGGATTGCACATGTTGAGTTTGGATTTGGAGTATGGAGCGACAAAACATTTTGGGGAGTTAGGGACATCATTCTGAACAAATTTCACTATCAAACCGATTTGATCAGAGCAACTTTATTTTTCACTTCTCTATACAAATTCTGATAACCGCTCGGCCCAAAATGTATTGAGATGTCAAAAAAAGTTACTCTGATCAAATCGCTTTTATAGTGAAAGTTGTTCAGAATGATGTTCTACTCACCAAAAAATTTTGTCGCTCCATACTACAAACACCCTGTATATTATGAGAGTCCTGTATTTAACATGGGTTCCTTTTCAGCTGAAGTTGTTGATGATGATGATGTCTTATTGCGTAGTAAATTATAATTGGAAGTCATGATCATGAGTGAATATCCTACATAATGGCGAGACCGTAGAAATTTATGCCAAATTCAACGAACTCATAGTAAATATGGAACAACGAGCCATGTCACTTGGTCGGGTTATATTTTTACTGTCGTTTGTTGACAAATATTATACGGTCTCCCGACGACGGAGCCTTTAGCTAAATACAACTACCGGAGTTCCTGAGAGTAAGTTAATTAATAAATACATCTTTCATGGAGCGACTATTTTCATAGGACGGACAATGATTGCTACCAAATTTATGCCTTGTTAGTGGTGATCGGAATAGGTAGTGCTAATTTGCCCAAACTTTGTGGAACAGAGGCGGAAAGTTGAGACTCCATTAATTAGCACAATATTTGTTTACAATTAGTCCATGTTTTTTTTATGTATGTGGCCCGATTTTGCCTAGACGGATGGACCGATTTGGAAATATTTTTGTTTGTTTTGAAAGGGTTTACCTTCCCATTGGTACTGTAGACCACCAGCTCAGGATCTGATGATGAGATCCTGGAAAAATCGAGGGAACTCTTCAAATATTATAGGCAGACCTATAGCGATTTTTGTGTTTTTTTTTAGTAATAACTCGTGCATTTACTCACGGTAAGCATAATATTGTGATGCGGAACTGCTGATGAAGACCACATATGGCCACCAGAACTGCTCAATACTAGGTACAAATACAATGCGTGGCTGACGGGCAGGCAACGCATAGCCTAAACCGGTGGACCTTTTTTTTTAAGACATTTATTTATCAGAAAACTTATGACTATTACAATTTATTTTCTGCAGAGCCATGAAACTTTGTACAGAGGTTCCTTAGTAGCGTGGGGTAGCACTGAGATGGGATTTGACAAAATTAAGTCCTCAAGGGGGGTGTAAACAAAGTAAGTGGCCTTTTATTTTGTGAAGACACTCAATCTTATCAAATAGGGTTTGTGGAAGTCGGTTTTTTCTAAAGTTTACTTTTTTGTTCAATTATCTTTCAATTTGTTTGACGATTGGAGTATTAACCCCGCAACTTCGTCTGTGTGACACTTTTTGGTCGAAATAGAATAGAACGCATCCCAGTGGTCAGTCCATAGTTCAAACTTCCCATACAAAATTACAAAATGTCGACTTTTGACACGATTTTTTGGTATTTTGTAAAATCGCTTACAAACTGATTCTTCTTTCTTCTGCTACCCTCCAAATATTAGCCTTCTAGCTTCAGCCGTTTGGTTGGACCCCGCGTTCAGCCAGTCATTCAGTGAATCAAGACTTGTTATTTTATAATATTCATGATTAATGGGGGTGTTGACCTATGGAGTTGGAAGAAAACTAAGAGTTCCATTAATCTGCGTTGAACCCTATGCGTTAGCACTTCTTAGAATATTGTATTTATATCTTTCTTACCTAATTCGTCCAAAGCAATCGCAATTATGTCTTATCTTCAAAAAATCACAACGGGACCATAAAATGGACCCACTTATTACCACATCTGGCACTTGGTAATCGTCTGTCGCCAAACAACAATTTCAGAGAAAGGTCTCATGAGGAGTAGGACACTATCACTCTTCAGTTTTCACAGCTTGATATTTGAAAGTATTTGGGAAGGTGTTTTATAAACTCCACAATTTTCACTGTTCGCGCGGCGGAGGTTCAGCGAATATGTGCGAGGCTTTCACGGGACCTGTCGATGTGTGGCGGGCGTCACATGCTCTCCTGCACTCTGTCTACTACAACACACACACAAGCACATGGACACGCACACTCTCACGGAACTTTCACACGCAAGGGTGACGCCCAGAGCAATTGGCTTGGCACTTATGCAAACATGTAAATATCCATATTACGTCATTGTTGTGGTCATTGTCACAGAGAGTAGAGAAACACTGCGGAGCTAGAGCGCCTTTAGTAATGCTAATCCGAAGATGTAGGTTTAACCTTGGTAAAGGATTTTGTATGTATTCTAATCGGTTTAATAGTTCAAAAAATCTTTGAGTTGGTACAGGGGCGGTATAGGAGGGACATATTGTGCTGAGCTTTCATTTTTAGAAGGGGAAATGTATCAAGCTGTCGTGTGAACCAAGATATATTTCCTAAGATATATTGATCCATAGATTTAGCACCACTCAAGAAACTCCGGATCAGACCAACTTGACTCGCTTTCATTTTCGATAAGTACAACAAAAGTTTTTCTTAGTATTCCCATGGACAGTTCGAATTATAAAAACCAGGTTAATTTTCAGTCTAGCCACGCTATACTAGTTTAGTACCTTTCTACTAATATCATTTTACGCTTTCGTGTGGTCTAATAGACAGATTTACGTTTACTGTACTGTACAAATGTGTGCAGTTTTCTAAGTACATACCTTGAATTTCTATACCATTGTTTGATTCTACAGCTAACATCTAGACGATGAGAATATTGAGACTCTGGGCTAATCCAAACTGGAAAACGTATCGCGTGAAGCGAAATCAGTAGCTGATAATTAATAACCAGCCAAGTGCGAGTCGGACTCGCGCACGAAGGGTTCCGTACCATTATCTATAAAAAACCGCAAAAAAATCATGTTTGTTGTATGGGAGCCCCCCTTAATATTAAATTAATTTTATTTTTTAGTATTTGTTGTTATAGCGGCAACAGAAATACATCATCTGTGAAAATTTCAACTGTCTAGCTACCACGGTTCATGAGCCGACAGACAGACAGACAGACAGACCGACAGACAGACAGACGGACAGCGAAGTCTCAGTATAGGGTCCCGTTTGGCACCCTTCGGGTACGGAACCCTAAAAACGATTTTTTTGCGCTTTGTACCTTAGCCTACATTGTATGTATATGATCTGAATATTTTATGTGAATACCCATGTCATTGGTATTCACATGCATTAGATATTTACCTTGCGTATGAAGTAAATAACTTTCCAACAAGAATTCATCCAACTTTCCTTTCCAATTCCTGTAGGCTGTTAATATTCTGGCTTCGTGACTGGAAAGTTTGCAATATTGCGCAAACAACTGCTGACAATTTGGTGGGAGGATGTATTGGCTCGAGGCTCAAGCAGTCCGTCATATCTCATTTAAATGACAGTCGTTTTTGTGGATGACACCTGATACAGCAGCTGAAGAAAAATGTGGATCACTCGAAACCATATTTGATAAAGACAACTGTGCTCAGTTGTGCTGTGCTCAGACAAACCTCAGTGGTTTAAGAGTACTTTTTAGGAAATCATATATGTTACTTAAGATACAAAGAATAAATAAAAAAAACACTATATTTTTCTTGGCCATCATTAAGCTGGCTAATTGAGAGCTTAGAGCACGGCTCATACTTCGGTAAGTATGATGCTCACTAGTTGGTAATATTACCTGCTAAATCGGTGATTTCAATTAATGCTTCAAACGTTAGATTATTGTACTGCATTCAAACAAAATCCTATCGCATGTCAGCTTTGTCGAGAGATTGCTTAGCAAGAATTTTTCACTCATTTATGGAAATTCCAGCCATGAAGCCTGCCTCCAATGCAAGCCATTGGTGGTCACTTCCTGTCGGATGAGATAATAGCAAGGACAATTAATTACGCAACATCTATGAAAACAATAGTGCCTCGGAGCTAGATACTCTAAGACAAGAGCATCTGGCTACATTTAGCCTCGCGTGCTAAGGTTAGCTATCAGTAAACAATACTTTTATTTAAATTATCCCCTATTTAAAATGAAACAGTCCTAGTACCAATAGTTAGTTTGCACCGCGTCTCAGTCAATATGGTTGTAGAAAAATATTGCCATCAGGTTTTCCTGATCATGTTTGCGGTTCAGTGCTGTGCAGTTAGCAGTGGAAGCGTAGATGAAATATATTCCACAGGACTTTGGCCCGAGATGATCCTACCGCCACCATCAGAAGAATTCGAAATGCCGACAGACACATTAATGCCCGAGTTAAGGGACAATTTAAAAAGAAGCCCTATGGTATTCGAAGATCTATACAAACTGCCTATTTTCTTAGCAGGAGAGGATAAGTTGGCAACAGCACCGATACCCATGGTAGCGCTACCTCCTGAAGTGTTCAAAAAAGAGTTTGAAATAAACCCAAAACTTAATACGGACATCAAGAAATCTGCCCCTGTACTGAATTATTTGGCGTCTGCAGAACAGAAGTTAGAGGTACTGCCGCCGCCAGTAGTCGCGAAGTTTATACCGAAGGTCGTTGACTTGGCGGCTCATAAGGACCTGAAATTTGAGGTGAAGCCGCTGGAGAAAGTGGTAGTGCCTCCGCCCCCCATCAAGAAACCATTAGTTCCACCACCGAAAGTCGAGGCTCCTGTGCCTCCGCCTCCGAAACCAGAGCCGCATCCCATACTGAGCGGTGCACGCTTAGCTCTACAGTTTGGAAGTGCTTTCATCAACGCTTTGGCACATTTACTGAAGCCATAGTTTTTTAAAGAACATTACGGTGCATTTCTAGAGTTTAGTTTGGTCTGTAGAGCAGGTTTGGAGTATTTCCGGATATAAGCTATAACCATGGCTTAATCTTATAGCATTATAATGCATTGTATTGTTGAGGATGGTTTCCTTAAGCTTTTAAGTATGTCAGACGTAATAATTTACAAATATACATGCTTCCGGCAATATTCGAAGCCTTCTCTAAATAAAGACCGAACAAAACTTTAATTTTATATACCTAATATAGACACTTTATTTGTATTTGTCCTGATTCCCCAACAACTTTGGCTTTTCAACAAGTACCTTTAGCAACTTTATCTATTCTTTAGTCACTGGCCGATCCGATTAGTGCCAGCCAAATCAAAAACTAAGTTGCTCTGATTATGTCAGTTTCAAAGTGTTTCATTTTATTCTAAGAATGATGTTTCTAATACGTTATGCAAGGTGCAAGGTGTAAATGAATTAAAGCAAAATGAGAAACTATACTTTGTTAGGGACATCATTCTGAGCAACTTTCATAATGAAACCGATTTGATCAGAGCAACTTTATTTTTCACTTTCCAGTACATTTTGGCCTGAGTAGGTCAGCTGATTTGTATATCTTACAATACGACTACATTTGCGAGACTATGCCCGACCGGAGTACTATTATCTCTTCTGTGGCCCGACTTCACCAACAGTTAGGGGACACTTAGCTCTTCTTCATAGCTGTCTAGTGATTGATCCGGAGGTCCAGCGGAGGTCAGACCCTTAAATTTAGGGGGTATCATAGTGGCCTAGTTGACCCTTAAACTTAAAGCCCCTGAAAGGAAATAAAGTGTCCCCTAAAGATAAGGGATTGTTGGTGAAATCGGCAATTAGGCCCCAAATAAACCGCACTCAGCTCTAAGAGCTATCTGAAGCTCGTGAAAATACTAGATTTGTAATGGCGAAACCGCCCCGGCAACTGTAATGGGCTCTACTCCCGACGCAATCTGTCTCGCGATTTGTTGCTGCAACTTGTATTTCTCTCTCTGTCTATCTTCCTGTTCTGTCCTTCTCTAGCCGTTGCAAGGCAACCTGCCTTCTATGAGTTGCAGCGACAGATTGCAAGCCAGGTTACATCGTGAGGCGTGGTTCACACGGCATAGTCCTGCACGTTTTTTTGCAGTATACGTCTTAACGGATAAACAGTGGCCTAGGTTCACACGACGTATACTGCAAAAAAACGTGCAGGACTATGCCGTGTGAACCAAGGCCACTGTTTATCCGTTAAGACGTATACTGCAAAAAAACGTGCAGGACTATGCCGTGTGAACCAAGGCCACTGTTTATCCGTTAAGACGTATACTGCAAAAAAACGTGCAGGACTATTCCGTGTGAACCAAGGCCACTGTTTATCCGTTAAGACGTATACTGCAAAAAAACGTGCAGGACTATGCCGTGTGAACCAAGGCCACTGTTTATCCGTTAAGACGTATACTGCAAAAAAACGTGCAGGACTATGCCGTGTGAACCAAGGCCACTGTTTATCCGTTAAGACGTATACTGCAAAAAAACGTGCAGGACTATGCCGTGTGAATCCAGCCTGAGTAGAGCCCATAACCTAGCGCAGCTCAGAAAACACTCAAAGCGAAAAGCGGTTTATTATTGCTGGTCTTTAGAAACTTTTGTAATGATCGGAAACACTATACTAACCTATATTGTACTGTACGTTGGTAAGTGATAAGTTGACTGACCTTTGGATTAGATAAAGAAAACTGTACCGAGTTTTTTTTAATGTAATAGTAGCATGATAAGAGCCCCTAATTGGCCTAGGTTTAAGTTATTTATTGTTCTGTACATTTTTTTATATTGTGCTGTGGGCTCAGTACCCAAATAAACAAATAAATAAAAAGGACACCGGCAATTCTCCATACTAACGAATCTCAAGCGAATTAGAAAAGTCTATTCACTAGAATTGTTATATGTATATGATAGAGTTTTTATTCATGAGGTTAAGACTAAGATTTTTTGTAGTTTGAGGCCATTTTATAAGAAGTCCTTTGCATTGCTGATAAAACAATAAGTGAGAGAAAAAGAGAGTAACCTGAGGACTTGCTTATAAAAAGAATACACGGCAGGTATTGTCAACAAACGTATAAAGTTTATTAACATATAAATTAATAACAAATTAAATCCATCTAATACTTTACATGTAAAGTTTTACAGCATTCTTAATTCTGTGTTATCGACACACTGTGTGATGTCGATCACACGGCACTATTTATACATTCAGGTATCCCAGGTTTAACACGCTGAATATTAATTAGAATCGACCGCCACCTTGCTGGCCGCCGAAACCGCCCTGCTGACCACCGAAACCGCCCTGTCCGCCCTGTCGTTGACCGCCGAAACCTCCTTGCCCGCCCTGTCCTTGTCCACCAAAACCTCCCTGGCGACCCTGTTGTCCACCAAAACCTCCCTGTCCGCCCTGCCCTTGTCCGCCGAAACCTCCTTGTCCGCCCTGACCTTGTCCACCGAAGCCTCCCTGGCGGCCCTGTTGTCCACCAAAACCTCCCTGTCCGCCCTGCCCTTGTCCGCCGAAACCTCCCTGTCCGGACTGGCCTTGTCCACCAAAACCTCCCTGTCCACCTTGGCCTTGTCCACCAAAACCTCCTTGGCCTCGCTGACTGTACGCTACAGAGAGCATCGCAGCTAGAACTAGCGCTACCTGAAAATATTTTTACACGATTTAGTTGTTGTACATTTTAATGCAAGTTGTGGTATTGTACGGAGTACTATAATTATCTCTTCTGTGGTATTGTTAAAGATTAGTTAATAAGATCGACTTTGTTCATTATTTGAAGGTAATGTAATATTGATATTATTTATTGTTGTGTGAATAAATAAAATAACTTTATTGAAGAAAGTGCAATCATATTATTAGATCACTATTTGTACTCAGGTGTTTACTTAATAGAATTTTCAAATTTACCGAGTTTATTGACGTACTAGCAGATCTGTATTATGTTATTAGTATCATATTATAGTACTGTGATTATGTTATTATAGAAATCACGTAAACTTGAGAGAATTGCCACGTAGGTATACAGCTAAATTGTGTGAAATTTTCTCGTGCGTCAACAAAGTAATTATTAGCGTTATGACCAGTCTTCTTTACTTCTTGTTGTAATATCCAACATAATTATTAATTATGTATTTGCTATTCTTATGTAATATAATAACAAACACGGGTAATTACCAGACACAAATACCTGTTTTTCCGCTTTATCTCAACATTACGTAATTTACCGGACCAAGTATTTAAATAACCGGCCAAGTACGAGTCGGACTCGCGCACGAAGGGTTCCGTACCATTATCTATAAAAACCGCAAAAAAAAACATGTTGTATGGGGCCCCCCCTAAATATTATTTAATTCTAATTTAATTATTTATTTATTAAGTGAATAATATACTCAATATATTGTGAACATTTTAAGCGTCTACCTGCTACTATTATCAATATCGAGCAAAAATGAGCAAAAAAATCACGTTTGTTGTATGGGAGCCCCCCTTAATATTAAATTTCTTTTATTTTTTAGTATTTGTTGTTATAGCGGCAACAGAAATACATCATCTGTGAAAATTTCAACTGTCTAGCTACCACGGTTCATGAGATACAGCCTGGTGACAGACAGACGGACGGACGGACGGACGGACGGACAGACAGCGAAGTCTCAGTAAAGGGTCCCGTTTGGCACCCTTCGGGTACGGAACCCTAAAAAACTATCATCGACATCGGAGATATCGTCGAATATAGGTTTGGATTTGATGATTATCATAACAAAATGAATTACTATTTACAGATTTATTTGAATGGTATGATTTAAATTACAATATCCCATGCATAATGAGTAAACAAAACCACCCTGTATAACATGATAATGATAAATAAGAAAAATACTAATATTATGATTTTTATGGTTTATGCGGTAGTAACAAAACTTAGTACGTTATGTATGTATGTAGGATAGAGGTTGTACTTACTATACAGAACTTCATGATTGTTTTAGGTTGAAAATAAAAATCACACTGATTTGCGTAACACTATGTCTGGCATATTTATACTCGTCACACATACATAGATACCCTTTCGGGTTATCCGTATTCACACGTAGGAACTATATCAATAACAAACAATCAATGCTTAACAAACTTTTAACAGGCCACACGTGGGTTGCTGCTCGTCAATACTAACCAAGCCTAGGGAATAGAGTGTTTGTGTAAAGTATATCAAAAGTATTAACCTGAGCACATATCATCTTCAGAAGGGAGTGATCTTTCATAAATTCAAACCTAATCACTATTATCACGTTATTTATACAGGGTGACATTTAATTAGCTGACCATATTTTGGGGAATGATAGTACCCATCATTATGAACAACTTTCCCCATGGAACATATGGTCGCAAACGAAAAAAAATTTTGGGTCTCCCATAGTAACTTGAAATCAGCTGATCGGGGCTATGTACTGGGGCACGAAATTTTTTTTTCATTTTCGACAATATGTTTCTTTGGGAAAGTTGTTCATAATGATGGGTACTATCATTCCCCAAAATATGGTCAGCTAATTAAATGTCACCCTGTATAGGTAGCAAATATAGGGTAGGTAGGAGTGAGTTGCGAGAGAGATATTACTTGAAACCTTAGAAAAGTCTACAATATTAGGATAGCTATGTTAACACTTATTTATATTTTCTGGGATGAAATAAAAATGCACTTAATATACAGACTTATTTATAAATGCTTATAAAAAACACATCACGGTATGTTACCGAACTGTCATTATCACTTAACAATCAATCAAGTGATCTTATCGTCGGAATCCACCACCGAATCCACCTTGTCCGAATCCGCCCTGACCTCCGTATCCTCCTTGTTGTCCGCCGTACCCTCCCTGACCGAAACCTCCCTGGCTATAACCACCCTGGCCATAACCTCCTTGGTTGTAACCTCTCTGGCCGTAGCCTCGTCCCCCTCTGCCACCGCCAAAACCGCCCTGGCTGCCACCAAAACCGCCCTGGCCGCCGCCAAAGCCGCCTTGTCCACTGTAGCCTCCCTGGCTACCGCCGAAGCCGCCCTGTCCACCGTAGCCTCCCTGTCCCTGGCCGCCGCCGAAGCCACCGCTGAATTGGGCCACCGCGACGCACAGCGCCATAGCGAGGACTAGAGCTACCTGGAAAAGATATAATACCTGAATCAGTTACTACACTTAAACTTAGATGATGAATTGTCACAGTGAATATTTCAAACTTTCAGTAATTTCTCTTTCGATCCTACACATTGTATCTCTTCTGGTAACTCAATCATCTCTTCATTTGAAAGAGGTACAAACATTTAGTTTAGTTTAGTTTTTCTATAAAACATAATATATATCCATCGAAAGAGAATTAAGTTAAAAACAACAATTAATGTTCATTGAAAAAATGTCGTAAATAGTATAACGTTTCTGAGATAATTTAGTTTGAATATGAAAAAAATGTAATTTACGTCCTGAGACTGAATTATCCCAGAAACGACATTTTCGACATTTTGTCATAGAATATGTTTTGTTTATAATTTCATTCTCTATCAATCGAAATATGTTTTATAGGGCGGAGATAGACAGAAAAAGCGTAATTTTAGGGAATTTCAACTGTAGTTATCCTAGAAAGGTTTTCGATGTTCTTTTGGCATGCGTTGAGAAGTACATTTTTTTTAGATAGGCAGCCTTGTAATGGAAATAACTTGAATACTAAACTAGCTCGCTCCTTAAAGCCATAAATTTAAAAAGCTAAGTAATTTCAAGATTTAATTTAAATTAAATTGTGGTTTCTGAAATAACAATTGAATTAACAATAAACTGCAATGAGACAAGTTAAAGTTAATCTCAACTTACTTGATAGGTCTTCATCGTAGTTTTGGTTTGCTAGCTAAATTCACACTGACTAGGATACAATAGAGTTGGACTATAAATATTATGTTCAAAAACACGTCCGCGGGATAGCAGGTACTTACCTAATTTATTCACACATAGGTAGGTAGACAAGTCAATAACAAAAAATCAGAGGCTAACAAAACTTGGACTCGCTTGTATTTTTAATTAAACTTTATAGCTATCACCTGATTTTCGCCTGTTTTTCTTTAAATATTAATAAACTTAATTATTCAAATGTATTGCCATGAACCTGTTGTAGAAATATCAGGTTTAGAACGTACAAGGACTTATTTGCAAATGGTGAAAACTGTATCTTTTGGGACTTCAAAAATAGCCCAGACTAAAAGGAACTACCTACATACAAGTACAAAACTCAAATTCAAAGCGAACTCTACCCAATATCTGTTTTTTTATGGCTAAGTTGGTTGAAGTAAATAGCATTTTAAGGTGCATATTTTTCACATCGCAAGAGTGAGAAAGAGAATCAGGATAGGAGGTCAGATTTTCAAGACATCGAGCAACCCATCCACGATGATGGAAGATGTTTGAGAATCACTTGTTATTTGTTGATATGCCCGAAACTTGCTAAATCTTACACTCATATACGAACAGTTCGCCGAAGTCTTCTTCTAGATATTGTATTAAAGGCTTATCAAGGTCCTGTTGGCATTTTAGGAAAACCAGAAATCATATAGTTTAAACAAATTAAATATAGGTAATGTGATCATAAAATAAAAAATAGATAAAATAGCCTTTATTTCCAAACTAAAAATTGTATGAGTTTGTTTTGTTTATATGTTTGTTTGGAGTGTCACTTGACAGAGGCCTCCTCGAACATGTCCTGGCCACACTACAAAATGTCTCTGATTTCAGTGTATCTTCTGACGTATGCCTCTTCTAAAGCTTTCCACTGTTTTCTATCACGAGTAACTCTAATGTGATCATAAGATATACTTAATTTTTTACTTAGGCCGATATTAGACTATCATAGAAATATGATCATAGATGTAGGAGTAGGACTCATATAAATATGAAAAACCTATGACAGTGTAATAATTAACAACTTATGAATCACAGGTTGTTATATTACACTGTCGTGGGTTTTTCATATTTATATGAGTCCTACCATAGAGCAAGTTTCCTTTCATTTCATTTCATTTCATAATATACATGTACTAAGTTTTCTTCGTTACACTATTCTGCACTAGAAAAACAAAGTTTGGTTGATGGCCGCGCGATAAAAAGGAAACTTTCTCCTTACGAAACTAATATGCATTGTCCTCTTACTCTAGTAATGTGAAAACCATGGATGGAAGATAGGTGGGTTATTGAAAATGGACGTTAGCACTGATTCCCATACAAAATCACTCAATAAAGGTGAAGATATCGTATATCGAATGCGCGAGAATCATACCCATGTCCTTCACCGGTTCGATCTTTTAATGATGTTTACTTATAATAACATGGGCTGTATACTATATGATTAATAAAATCTACCGATCTTTTAACCATCATTCAGTTATTTATGTGGTAAATAATTTTCCTCTCCAATCTACAAGATAAATTGACACCTGCCCATACG
Organism: Argyresthia albistria; assembly: GCA_963457715.1. Classification (NCBI taxonomy): domain Eukaryota; kingdom Metazoa; phylum Arthropoda; class Insecta; order Lepidoptera; family Argyresthiidae; genus Argyresthia; species Argyresthia albistria. The sequence continues at coordinate 6,289,461 of OY735271.1, read as the reverse complement.
TTAATTAAACTATAGAGGTACACCTACCTCACTTACTATAGGAATAACTTGAACATGCACCTTATAATACAGGATGTAACAGAGGTGCTGTCAATGGAAAGTTTAGGTACATAATACGAATAGCTACAAATTTACCAATATGATGATAAATGTTGAAAGTGATAATTACCCCACCCCTCGCGAAAGGACACACCCCGAACCAAGTTTGACTGTGGGTACCAGATGTAAATTAAACTCTGGCCGCTGGGAGAATGCAAGCCTGACACGGTACATGATGTTCCTGTCTGTCCCGCGAATTTTTTCACTCTATCTCACTTGTGGGAGTGAGATATAATGTCTATTGCAAGGGGTTAAAAACAATTTTCCCGAATCATAATAAAATGTTTTATTTAAATATTATGTTTTTCCTTTTCGGCCAGGAGAGGAAGCGAAGTGACGGAAAATAATTGGTTCCGAAATACAATACTGATTTTCCGACAAGTCGGAAAAGAGGGTTTCGGTAGCTTAGTATTTTAGGTTGGAGTTTTTTTAACCTTTACAGCAGAACTGTAATCGGTTAATCGATTTCGTAACAAAAAGTAAATTGAAATGTGAATTGACTTGTGAATAAAATGGATTCATAACAAATGCTGTTACCCCATAACAAAAATCTACGGGATCCGTTCGTTGTGATTCATCTAAGTACTTTTTTGTTGCATGCTGTATCTAAGAAGTAATCAACTAAATTAACATGGCTACGACGACATAAAGATGAAACTATAAGAAGCATCAGTTACAGGGAAAATTGCTACAGTTTAAGTAAACATCCTTGAGCAAGGTTTTCTCAGTGCTGCTAAATATTTACAAAACTTAAAGTACATAATGAAGGTACGTCTTTTATTTTACTTTCTCCAGAGTTACGACGGACTCAGATTTTGGGTAAACTAAGAAGCCACGTCCTTTCTAAATTTATTAACACCCTTTTATACGTCTTGTTGTCACTAAATAACATATCGTGCAACAAGTCTAGGAATTGAACGCCCCATCTAGTTAAATATCACTACGAAACTCAGTAGGTATGTTTATATGTATGTAAGATCCAGTTTATGATGATTTATGAGAAAACAATTGCTGTCGGCATCGGCTTCGTGTTTAAACGCGCAAGAATTAACTTTATCATTATGACAATATGGCAAGTCGAAACCGAAGCCGATGCCGGCAGCAATTGCGCGGTAGACCCACTGGTCTGATGACAGAACCTCGAAGCTTGAAGGTGCCAGAGGTAACTCTAGGATGCTTACTTGTGAATCCATCGAATTTGGGCTCATTCGGTTCGTTGTGACAAGTCCTGTTCATATCTTTTAGCGAAGTTTTCATTATTATCACCTGATGATGGAGCCAGACGGTAAAGCGAAACCTTGGCATTCTTACTTGTAAAGCAATCGACTTTGAGCTCATTTATTTCGTCTTGAGAAGACCTCTTGATTTCGTAATACTGTCATTATTTAATCATTAATTAGTAGCATATCCTCCGTTATTCCCACAAACCCTTGAACCCACCGGTCGTTTAGTACGAATTATTTTCGTATATTATATTTTTCGTACATATATTTATTGCACATAAAAGACAAAACACAGAAAATACAGAGAAGTAATTTACAAAGGCAAGCTTATCTCTAAAAATAGATCTCTTCCAGCAAACCCAGGATGGACGAAGAAAAATAAAATACTACCATAACAACTTGACTCAACCACAACACCACAAGTTTAATATATGCCCTCCATAGCTCAAACCGACCAAAATTGTTCAAAAGGAAACTTTGAAAACTGAGAAGTTTTTCCCGTTGTGCCATACTTAATGCGACATGAACTACGATAATGCCTGGTGGTGTGGGTTGAAGTAACAGAGGGTGACACGGGCTATGAGGACAACGGGACGACAGCGATGAAAGAGAGACTACTCACATTTCCAGCTATCCTGGCTGTCCGGTCTGCTGGTGCTGCTCATTGGTTTGATGGCAGGAGTGACAGCTGATGAGGGGCGGTGGGAAGGGGGCCTAGCTGAGGTTGCGGAGCAGAGAGGGCCCAGGCTGAGCCGGTCGGCGGATCCGGAGCCCCAGCGCATGTCCGGGAGGCGATATGGTGAGATAGGGTTGTTGTATTCGGTCGAAAAATAATCTAGCTAATAAACCCGTATAGAAGACATGCTGCTAGTAAAATAAATGTCATAGTTTAAGTAAAATAAATGTCATAGTTTAGGTAAAAAAAAGGTCAAGTGCGAGAAGGACTCGTGCACTAGGGGTTCCGATCACATTTGGAGAGCGTTACACGTGTAATTAGGATTCCACATAAAAAACTAAAGCATGATGTCATCCATGTGTCATCCATGTGAACCAAATTGAATATTTTTGTAGAAAGACAGAAATTTGCAGTTTTCAGATTTTTCCCATTGGACCTTGCTTTGTGCCAAATTTCACGATTCCTACGGGGAAGTACCCTATAGGTTTTGGGTCCATTGCGATTATAAAAAATTAAGGGGGGGGGGCTCCCTATAATAAATGGAACTGAAAAAATAAAAAATATTTTTCTTCAATTCTATATGTGTAGGGTGTTTAAAGATAGTTCTTTAAAAATCACGTTGAGGTTCCTGAAACCATTTTTCCTCAAAAGATTTTTCACTCTCTTACTTTAAAAGTTAGAGGGGGGGGGGGGGGGACAATTTTTACACTTTGGAAGGGTTAGTCGTCGTAAAAATGGTTTAGGGACCTCAACGTCATTTTTAAAGACCTATCTACAAACACCTCACAAAATAGGTTGGATTAAAAAGTTTTTTTTTTGGTGTTAGTTCCATGTATGGGGAGCCCCGCCCTATTATTTTATTTTTTCAATTTTTATGGGCCTATTAGACTACGCTGTCGGCAGGGCCCTGTCTGACTCACTCGTAACTCTCTTTCTAGGCGTTCCATATGAGTGAGACGTCTATACAAATCGTGCCCTGCCGACAGCGTAATGTAATAAGCTCTTATAAAAATCGTAAAGCGGTTCACAGAATACATCTACATACCAAGTTTAAACTGTGTAGTCTTAATAGTTTTGGAATAAAGTTGCTGTAATATACGGTCGGACAGACAGACAGACAGACAGACTTGACGAAACTATAAGGGTTCCTAGTTTCTTGTTTCTCTAACGGAACTCCTTAAAATAAATGCCCAAATATAATAGTAGCTTTTATACATATAAGTAGGATAGGTTGCAACGATTGAAAAACTTGCAAACTTATTTGATTTGATTTGATTTATGATGAGTCTGGCGTAAAGCCTTTCTGTACCAAGCAAGTTACCCGGTATTACCGTGCTAATCGAATCCAGGTTTTCCCCGCGATATTACAATTGTCATCGACCCCTGGTGGCTCCATCCACGCGTTTTTTTTCCCGGCCATGGATACCCATATTAATGACCTACATTTAATTATTTTATTTCCAGGGGGAGGTAGAAGATGGGGCGGCCGCCGTCGTGGTTAAGCTGTCTAAGTTTGTGTCTACAACTTCGAGCGGCCACTGCAGAATATTTCTATTCACAAATCCTCTAAATTAAAAGAGGTTATAATATACTTTAATATACTCGTAATCATTTACATGGACGAAATCCATCTTGAGGTCTAAAAACTCCTTGAATATTTCAATGCAGACAAAGAAAACTAAGTAGTTTTGGTAAAAAATCTATTACTTACTTATTACTACTACTTTCTAATCTTTCTATAATAAAATTGTAAAACTATATTATTAGATATTTCATTCAACATTCTCTTCCTATTTGCGATAGTCATCACGGTACATGTCGTATACATAGTATGTGGATGTAAGAGGGAGTATCGGGTAAAATTTAACCGCGCCCGTGATGCTGGTCCCTTTTACGAACCAATTCTTGTGTTCCCTCGGACTTTTTCTCCTTGTGACTCTTGTTTGATCATCTTTATTCGGACTCTTCCATTCATTTAATTTTATAGTGTGCTCCTTATAGTTATCGGTAGTATCTATATCGTTCTCTTCGGCCCAGACTAGCGCTAGGTAAAGACAGAGCAATGTCCAAAGTTGCAAATGTTGCTGTAAGGGAATATTCAGGCACGTATAAAATAAAAATTAACAATATCTGCATGCATCTCTTTGAGATACTCTGTCTGTTCCGGCCTTGCCACGCTGGAAAGGTTGTGGGTTAAGGGGTTATGGAATAGAATACAGTATTAATTTATGAACTGTGGTGTGATGCAATGCATGTAGTTACTACCTACGCTAAGAGTTTCGTTAATGTGAGGCGTGAGTTTGGGTATGACGATCCGATGATAAATGAACGTGTAGTTTTCTTAGCGGGAACTATGAAATTAGTATAAAACGCGCGCTACGAAGGCGGACCACGGGTAGCTAGTATAAAATAAAGCCAAAGCCTGACACAGCTTTACGAATTTTTACCACTACCGAGTAGCGGTAGTAGCCAGAACCTATAGCTTAATGTGTCATCCGAAACATGGAAGCAACCAAAACAAATGCCACCTAAAAACGGGCCACCCATCCAATACCTGTCTCGGACAGATATTGCTTAACCTGCACGATCGTTTCCGATACCCGGATACCGCTCGGCCACAGACGCTTCCATAATAATACTGGATGGAACTCATATTTTACATTTTTCATACTGCGCCTGAAGAAACTTCAAAGCAATATTTTATATTGATTATAAAAAAATATTATTATTGTTACCATTAAAATAAATGAACTATTCATTCATTCATTTAATTAAAATACTTTTCACTGGCAAATGTTAATTTCACAAGCAAATGGAATGAAGAAAATAATAATAGAAAAGAGAAGTGCAGTTTACTGTGAAACGACAGGTGTCACTTGTACGTCCTAGTGCCGCTATTTTTGGGAACGGTGACCATTTGCCATTTATCCCAGGGGACTAAAGAAGAAATGGGGAAATGAAGATAATTGCAATTTTGAGCCAAGTACACACAGTGTCGCCAAGAAAACAAAAACAAATATTCTGAAAAAGAAATTGATTAGTGAAATATGATTCAATCACTAGCATAAAATATGCGCAGAATCTCAATTCGTTATTATTCTAATAAAATTATTCTTATTTTATTAAGTATACAAAAGTAAACGACTCGCATGCCATAACTCAAGTGCAGACTTATTCCTTTATGAGCGGTCATGTCTCGGATCCTTAATAAGTATAGGCAGGCAGGACACAATGGTTGAACGTCTTGGTTTGGAGGCATTGAGGGATTTAGACTATGTATAAGACGTCTTACAATTTACCAAAGGCGGCAGCCCAACCCAGGCTGTATGCGCCTGGAGATATCTTTCAACTGGGAATCTCGGCCAAAGGATAAACTGTGTCCAAGGTCGATGTATTCGTCCACTATCTCTAAACGACGTCTTCCTACCAAGATGTTAGGTTGAGGACAAACGTTATGCCCAAATAGACATTCGCCATCATCATCGAATTGATAACCAACCTCTTTTTTACTTTGCCATATTTGGGGGATTGCGTCCGAGCATAGAATGGCAATTCAAGGAATGGTCGTAGATTTGACTTCTGTTATTTCACAGATAACGTGGTTTGTCTGTATAAAAACCTACGAAATAAGCCATATTTATTTTTGACGTGACAATGTCTTATAAATTGGTTTGCCGGGTGACACTTCAAGAAACTGCGTTACGCTCCGCTCACGTTATGCGCTCACAATGAGAGCGAGTGAGAGGCACGCGTCCCTTCCACTCGGGCATGGTTAGCCCGCCTAAGAGCGAGAGAGACAGACATAAAAAGTGAAAGGCACGCACGCAGTAATTCTTTGTATAAATAAATGTTTTAAATTGTTACTATTATTTCATCCTTCTTCCTACTATACGAATGAATATTCACATTAAAATTATTTTACCACTCAAAGTCGTTGTCACGTAAAACTTTCGCCCGTATACCGACTTTACAGGCAACCAATTTTTTTATTACAGCTTCAAATACAGTCTACAGTTCTTAGCTAAGCTCAGCTTTTAAATCAAGTATAATCGGTCCGGGCCGGAAATGAGAGAATTTTAATACGTAAGACCACCATTATTAACTTGTCATGTAACTGAACAAGTCTTATTATGTCTCCAAGTATGGTTGTTAGTCGCTAATCACAATGGATAATATGACTGTGAGTATACAGCAGAGAAATTATATCGAACTAAGTTTGTTTGGTGCTAACAATATTATGTGCCCTTATGCCGCTTCGTAGGAGAAATCGTGACGTGTTATGTTTTGGATTTACTTACAAGCACGCATATAAAGTTGAATCTTTTGAGTAGTAGATTATGCATCGAGCTATACTTGCAAAGTACGTTGCTGTCACGCCTTGCAATAACTTAATTAATTCTTATCAATAATTCAATTCCATTAAAATCATGCACTATTGATAGTTGATAGGTATATCAACTACAATGAAAAAACTCAAGAAAACATCCGGACGAATTGTAAACCTCCTCCTTTGGGAAGTCGGTTAAAAAGTATCTTTTAAATAATAAATCACATGACAACGTTAAATAGTCACCATGTCAACTTTTAATAATAAGTACCTATGGTAAGTAGTAAGTCTCACCTTCCTGTCTATAAAGTTTTGTCTCTAGGTATATGAGGACAAATCCTCATATAGAGACAAATAAAATACTCAATAAAAGTAGGTAAGTAATATAATTATAATTAACCAGGCGAGCGAGCGTGCAAAGCGTTCAGTTTAGAGATTGGCCAAAAATGAGTTCCCGCCTGCAGGGCCCGAATTCTACTATACACAAGCATACCACAAGCTTCAATACGACGCATTTGGTATTCTACAAACATCTAAATCGACGCATGCGATGGGGCCGTCGATTTATAACAAATTACCGGAGCTAATCACATCCGCTCCAAGTAAAAGCGATGGCTTATTGAGCTGACGCCCTACAGCCACGAGGAATTCATAACGCACTCACGGACTAATTAAATTACTTAGTGCAGCCCCCTCTACAAGGTTATAGAGGGGGCTGCACTAAGTAATTTAATTAGTCCGTGAGCCCCCTCTACAAATACTGGACATATTTTGAACTGCATATTTATTAATTTTTATATTTTTAATGACATTGACATATTATTGTAAAATATTACCTATGAATAAATTATTTTACTTTAGTACTTAGTACTAATATTACAATCAACATGACTAACCTATTACGAATAGAGGTCCTATTTCTTATGTCTTAAACCGTCCCTTGGCTAAAATTTTTGTGTTCAAAAACATTGGAGAGACGTTTATACGTAAGTGACGTTTATTGCCCTTTCGTTGTTCAAAGCTAGAAATTAAATCTTCTTCCATTACCATGTCTATATATAAGTCAAATTGCCATTTTTGTAAAAAAATATTCAGCTTACTTTCCCAAAAATAAAGATGTCAGCAAAAGGACTCAGAGAACAAAAATTGGAGATTGGAGGTTATTTGTACCCGAATCTAAATTAAGTCTAGTCCAACACAACGTTTTTCATATGGCTATAAAATATTGAATGCTCTGCCAACAGAACTGAAAGATCTCCCAATCAATATCTTTAAAAATAAATTACACAGCTGGTTTATGCATCACTGCTTTTACTCCATCAAAGAGTTTTTTGATTATTTTCAACCGACTTCAAAAAAAGGAGGAGGTTCTCAATTCGACCCGTATGTTTTTTTTTTTCTATGTTTGTTACTCGATAACTCCGCTAATTATGAACCGATTTGAACAAATCTTTTTTCGGCGTATAGGTAATACCTCAAGGGTGGTCCCATTGACACCAGGTCAGGATCTGATGATGGGATCCTGGAGAAATCGAGAGAACTCTTCAAATATTATAGGCAGACCTATAGTGATTTTTGTGTTTTTCATAATAACTCGTGCAAATGCACATAGCATAATATTGTGATGCGGAACTGCTGATGAAGACCACAGGCCACCAGATCTGCTCAATACTAGGTACAAATACAATGCGTGGCTGACGGGCAGGCAACGCATAGCCTAAACCGGTGGACCTAGAGCCATGAAACTTTGTACAGGGGTTCCTTAGTCGCGTGTGGGGTAGCACTGATATAGGATTTGACAAAATTAATTCCCCAAGGGGGGGGGGGGGATAAGGGGTTACAGTTAGTATTAAACTCAATCTAATCAAATAGGGTTTGTGGAAGTCGGTTTTTTCTAAAGTTTACTTTTTGTTTCAATTATGACAATCTAAAATGGTAAAGAGACGACAGCTAGGTATTTAGGTAAATGAGAGAAAATATGTATAATCGTAGTTATGATGACTTTAATAATATTTGTACGCCTTATGTGGCAGATTTTTGCGACACGTAACATTAAGCTTAAGACCTACATTGTAACCAAAAATCAAAAAATAAACTCATTTCATTTCATTTCATTTCAAGGCAGAGCTACGTATAATTAACTCGTTATTACTATTGTTTTGTTTTAGTCAAAAAACCACGAAAACGGCACAAAAGAATAAACGTAGCTGTTTTTATTTGATTGTGCATTGTGATCGGTTGTAAATTGTAAATAAACAATCACGATGAATTTGAATGATTTGTGCTTTTTCGTTGATTCTATACTTGACAATCAGTTCTTATCAGTTTCGCAGCGCCCGCCGTGTTAAAGTCTCAAGCATATTTAAGGGAACAATATGTTTATTTATTTTATTTTATTTATGGTAAGTCATAATTCCTTATTAAAACATTCCGACGAAGTGCCTAAGTTCATTTGTTGATTTGTTCGCTCTATAATTATATAGGAAGTTTTAAACGAATTCCGATCCTTAAAAGGAAAAAAAGGAACCCTTATCACTTCGTTGTCCGTCCGTCTGTCCGTCCACGTGATGACCACGGCTTACACGCAGAACCTCCTCCCGCATCTCATCACTACACGTGAAATACTAATCGTTAATAACTTGAAAACCCGAACTTTTTTTAACCGAAATACATACTTTCAAGAGTGGGCACCCTGGGCCTAAGTTACTATCTATGGCGGATGGGCATGCCCCTTTACATTATCTCATAAGTTCTAAGTTGTAATTTTAATGATATTTCTATATTTCCCTTTGTAAATAATAATTTTAATTGTACTTAAAAGGCTAAGCTTTTTGTTACAACTTGTTTATATTAAATATATTATAGGTATATTGTATGCCCTAACTCCAGTCAAGGTAATATGGTGTCACAAGCACAACAAAGACTGTTCATTGTCTAATAATCTCCATTACCCAATTTGTTGCGCTGTGCGCCTGTGCCTCCAACACATAAAAAGAACTTCGTTCATCTAAGGGTGAAGGTGAAGGTCACTTTAATTTGACACATCGCAGTGAGAGAAGTTTCGTTGTTAATTTTAATTTGCAAAATGCGAACACACATTTTTGGCTCCAATTATCTCTTCTTATCATCTTAAAGATTCTTCTTATCTAGCTATAGCTGCAGTCCACTTTTGTCGGAACTATTCGTCCTTGGGAAATTATTTTCCTGATACTTTCGACATATATAAAATACTCTGGGCTTTCGACGAGCAAAAAGGTCCAGCACAAAACACACACACAATATTATTTTTAAAGTAAATTCATCATTAGATCGTTAGACTAGAGCAGCTCCATCATCAACACCAACGCCATCTTCCTTGAGCTCTTGAGAGTGGGCAGCACTGCGATCGATGGGTTTTCTTTTATCCAGCTAGGTTAATACTGTACAAAGCTTGAGTATATGACCTATAGTCTCTATTAGCGTGATCTAGCTGATGTACACCTTTTATACAACGAACAACAAATATGAATGCCTTGCACCCACTGCCGACCCACTGGTCCAACCACTATGTCCAACCACCCAACTTTGTCTTTGCGCCTGCGGGAAAGGCGTGATCTTGTTTGTTTGCAGGTGAAGCTATATCGTGCTCGACTGTCTCCTCCACTTCCATGCAGCCCCTGCATAGGGGGCTGTCGGTTGCACCTGTAACTGTCAAGTGTTTGTTTAGTCGATTTGTTAGATATTTTTACACAAGCGATTTTTCATTGTAGCGAATTTTCACGAAGCATATTTTAACATTCCTAATATTTTACATTTGCGTTATTTAACATAGCGAATTTCTACGTAGCGTTCTTCAATGTTTGCATAATTTTTTTTCGCTTAATTTATCGATAGCATATTTCAACAATGGCTTGTTATGTTAGTATCTACAATTTGTTTTTGCGATCGTTCCAAAACAATGTCCTTATTTTCTGTAGATATTTACAAATATACACGTAATTTTTGCCTCTTCTCTACGTTGGACCACTGTGGGAGAAGGGCAAAAAAACTCCCACAGATATTTTTTTGATCTCTTTCAAACAGATCAGACTTAATAATTACAGAATAGTTCGGGTGTTTGTTTTGGCACGTCGGGTCTCGTCTCGCTCGTATCATAATCGGTCGGGTCCTGTGGCATGATTCTCGCGCATTCGATATACGATATCTACACCTATATCGAGTGATTTTCAAGAGGAATCTGTCAATATAGGTCTCGATATCCGTATATCGAAGGCGCGAGAATCATGCCACTGCCCCGACGTGCCATATCAAATGCCCCGTACTGTACATTACTACCGCGGTCTGTAATGAAATGAATTTGGCAGCATCATTTTTTGTATAAAGTGTTTTTTACATGGTTTTTGAATTGCTGAAATGGCAATTTCAATATTACGTGTTCCATACTTACTTTTAGGAATCTGGTACACACAAAACCACGGCTCTTACGTAGTTTCAAGCACAACTGTTTGAAACATAACAAGGGACTATTTCAAAACATTGACGAAACAACGATATATGTAGAGCGACCACGATTAAGCTAGTTCTTAACCATTCCTTCCCGAAGAACGTCTATTATTAAGCTAGTTCTTAACCATTCCTTCCCGAGGAACGTCTATCATTAAGCTAGTTCTTAACCGTTCCTTCCCGAGGAACGTCTATCATTAAGCTAGTTCTTAACCATTCCTTCCCGAGGAACGTCTATCATTAAGCTAGTTCTTAACCATTCCTTCCCGAGGAACGTCTATCATTCACCCGTATGCTAAGTCGTTCATAACAGACTCCATCCGATTTAACCTCGACTCAACCCAACTCACTGAGCCAGCGTGGAGGAGTATGGCTCAATCTTATCTTGTAGTAAGCATACTATTAGTTATATATAAGTGTAGGTTAGAGTCATAATTTCAATTGGGAATAGTGACCGCAATGAAGGAATTCTTACAGGAAGGAATTAATTAAGCGAAGAAAGAACTTTCTTTGTCTCTACCATTCATTGAGTGTTAAAATTACACAGTTCCGTCCGACCGACTGGTCCTGGACCGATTGGACTGGACCGACAGTTAATACGAAAACGAGCATTGTAATTTAAGCAAAGCAGCAAAGCCTATTTGTATAGAAATACGTTGCAGATATTTTGTTATCTATATATAAAAATGAATTGCTGTTCGTTAGTCTCACTAAAACTCGAGAACGGCTGAACGGATTTATCTTATCTTAGTCTTGAAATGTTCGTGGAGGTCTAGGGAAGGTTTAAAAGGCGAGAAAAAATCGAATAATTTCCGGGAAAACTTTTCTATTTCCCATACAAACGTTTTCTAGAGTCAATTTGAACTTTAGCTAGTGAGTCGAGCAATGAATACTTTAGAAGATCTCATGGGCGATGCCAGCCGACCGGGAAACACATGACTAGACATTAGACAATCGAGCGACTAATACTGCAGAGGATTCCATGGGAGGCATGAGCCGCCCTGGAAATTTGCCTTTATTTTTGAAAAGAAATAAAACTGTATTTAAAAATTAAAAAAAAACGGCGATTTTTAAACTTCGAGATATGCGAGACTATAATAGTTTTTTTTACAGACGTGTTACAGCGAAATGGGCTATGGATATGTCACCGTAAAATTGTAAAAACCGCGAGATTACAATCTAACGGGAAAAAACCGTTAGATTATGTATACTAATTTTTAACTTCATGGCTACCCTATTATTTTAACCCAACCAACTCAAACAGTGCCTCGAAGTACCTACAACGAGTACATTCAATTGACGGATTTTGTAAGAGGTGAGGAGTAATGTAATTTGCGCTTGTTGTGGTTCATAGCCCTTGTGCGCCTATTGTCCCGGCTATTTGGTCTGGCGAGCTGATTGGCAGACACACGTGGCCAAGTGAATTCAGAGCATCCTATGTCCCCTGGCTCCTGCCGCCATTAAGAGTTTAGTTTAAGCTTGAACGGGACCTGTCCAGTCAGCACTGGCCAGTCCAATCTGTGTAACAAAACTTTTCAAGTTTCCTCAAAAGTCTTCAGTGAAGTTTTGATATCAACAATGGATTTCAGATTAACGATCTTCTTCTGTTTTGTGAGTAATAGTATGATTACGTAGTAAGTGTGGTTCTTGGGTCGATTTCACGATTTTTGTGTCACACGAATGAGATTAATTCACACGAATGACGCGTCATTCATGTGTCGTGAAATCGACCCACGAACGGTGTTACGCATTCTGCAAATAGCGTTGCAATTGCAAGCGTCGAATCTGCTACGTACGAACGTTGTTACGACCCGCTGCAAATAGCGTTACAAGCGTTACGAATCTTCTACGGGGGTCGATTTCACGAATTTTTATGTCACACGAATGAGATTGATGACCTAAAATCGACCCTCTGATGTTCTTCCTGATTTCTGGTGTCCAATTCCACCATAAATTTCGTAAATGTTAGCTTTCCTAATATTCATAATTTTAAATTAACATGTTTTTCAGGTACTCGTATTGCAAATAGACAGAAGCTCAGGCGTAAAATGTCCAAGTAGGAAAGATGATTTAACAGGACCATTAGAACCATTAAAGACGTTTTATAAAGCTTTAGTTGTGAACACTTATCGCTTCTTAAGAATACTGCTGAATCCCAAGAGAGATAGAAGATCTCAGCCTTTCTGTTAGAAATATTAATAATAAAATTTGAAGGCATCCATCCATCCAATCCACCCTATTCTCATTCTCTTCGGCGGCACCCCAGAAGCAGGTCAGGAGCAGTCCAGGAACAGAACTCTAACGTAAGAGATCTTACAAACGAGCCTGGCCTGGAATCCGGTATGACCGTGACATTGGCACGACGACAAAGCTGAACTTTAGATATCCATTATCTTGCGCATACATACAGAGTGGTTGTTAGGTACATCATTCTGAACAACTTTCACTATGGGACCGACTTGATCAGAGCAACTTTATTTTTCACTCCACCTAACTACATCAGCTGAGCGCTAGGCCCGAAATGTACTGAGTTTAAAAAAAAAGTTGCTCTGATCAAGTCGGTCCTGTAGTTAAAGTCGTTCAGAATGATGTCCCTAACAACCTTCTTTCGGCTTGTACACTGTATTACCTTTTGTTCTTGGGTTATTCGTAAAAGAAGTTTTTAAGTATCTCAAATCTGACTTTGAATTTGAGATAAAAGCAAGTATCTCACGATACCAAACTTAATAACCGGCCAAGTGCGAGTCGGACTCGCGCACGAAGGGTTCCGTACCATCATCTATAGAAAACCGCAAAAAAAATAATGTATCGGAGCCCCCCCTAAATATTAATTAAATTTTTATTTAATTATTTATTTTTTAAGTAAATAATATACTCAATATATTGTGAACATTTTAAGCGTCTACCTGCTACCATTATCAATATCGAGCAAAAATGAGCAATTATCACGTTTGTTGTATGGGAGCCCCCCTTAATATTAAATTTCTTTTAATTTTTAGTACTTATTTGTTGTTATAGCGGCAACAGAAATACATCATCTGTGAAAATTTCAACTGTCTGGCTACCACGGTTCATGAGATACAGCCTGGTGACAGACAGACGGACGGACGGACAGACGGACATACAGCTAAGTCTCAGTAATAGGGTCCCGTTTGGCACCATTCGGGTACGGAACCCTAAAAACAAGCATCTCAAACGGGACTTACTTGGATTATGCTTTGATTCACGGCTTGCTTGTTTTTAGCTTGGTCACATCAAACACTTATTTACTTACTTGTTTTTAGCTTGGTGTAAAACTCAACGTCAAACCCTGAGGTCAAACCAGATATTATCCCTAATTGTTGGATCCGAGGACCAGACGAAGTCAGCCGAGTCTAGCCCGAGTCCACCGTCTTATAATATGAGGAATATTTTTATGTATCTATGTTAGTTAACTAAATAATAATATAATTTCAATCATTACTTTAACTGTCTGTGAACTGTATCTGTATGTATCTTATCAGTGAATAAAAGGAAGGATTCTTATCTTATCTTATTTTTGTATTATATATAACCCTAATTACTATAAAAACGAAGTAAACTGACCACATCAAACGTCACTTCTTGAAATAATGTTGCCATGTTCAGTTTGAGTGATGTTCTCGTTCATTCTAAATAGAATGAAAATATATTCTTTAAAATTAGGAATGAAAATCCAACAATTTTACAGCATAAACGGTCGTATCGTTCGACTGCGTTGAACTAGAAGGTTGATTTTTTCACAGCTTTATGCGACCACAGACTTTAAAAATTGGTATAAATTAAGCTTGATACATTCATGCGTTCTAGATATAAAGGTCGTTTTTCCTATGTAGTAACGATTTTCCAGATGATTTGTATGATGGTGACTAAGTGGAAACAAAAATATAATTATATGAAATTTTTGGGACATTTTTTTTCTCCATAGGGGTGAAAAGAGCTCGGATTCTAAATAGAAATGACGTAAAAGTTGCAGAAAAAGAGACTTTTCAAATAAACTTAAATTTTCGCGGAATCGCTCATTTAACAACCCAAATTGGCCGCAACTCGGTAGAAACGTGGCATGTTTTTTCTTATAGATCAACTGTTAATTTGATTTTGAGGTCGCTTCACAGTTTAAGCGATTGTTGTCAAAAATAACATTCTAATGGATTTTATTGAGGACGATGGAATTTAAAAACTTAGTACTCAAGGAGCTATATCAAGCAACTACGACTAAGCATATTCTTGTAGTTAGCGTGGTGTAGGTCTAAGATAAGCTGTTGGAATGAGCCCTTAGCCAGGAATTGTGCCAAATTCTTTAAGGATGGAACTTGTTAAGCGAACAATTGAACTTTCTTTGTCTCTACCATTACTGTTGTATGTGTCATTGTGTGTTAAAATAGCATAGTTCCGCCGACCGACTGGTCCTTGCGATACGATAAGAACATTAATATTGCAATGCAAGCAGCAAAGCCTAATACTGAATGTAGAGACTTTGCAGAGATTTTGTTCTATGCTTAAACAGGGGCATTTCTATGTATCTACAAAAGCGATAGTAAGCGGCCGATGGTTTTCCATATTTTGTCACATCGACGAAGCGTCAGTCGGCCCGCATCTGTCAGCCGTAGAAATGACGAAGTCATATAGTATAGGCAGAGATGTACGCGTTTAGCAAGCAAGCATTCGATACTCTATTTTGTGTAAAAGGAGGATAACCCATCGCCGCAGCTATGGAGAGTAAATCACGTAAATAATAAGAATGTGACCACGTGGCTCGGGTTACGTTGTAGCTTGCCAGGCGCGCGGGCGCATGACGCGATACTCAACAAATTGGCGCAAATGCAACGATTGCATGTCAGTCTTGATGACTTGTGAAGTGCGTATGAATGATTGTACCTTCATACGTTTCGTGGAAGTTAAGAATTAACTGCTGTGCTGCTTAAGTAATTTTCTAGTTGCGAGGTATTTTTAGTGCAGTAGGAGCGTTTGGTACATTACAGTTACATTGAATTTAGTAAACTCAATGCTATGTCGTTTCGTAGAATTGGTTCACAATGCAATATCCTCAGATTTGGAATATTAAAAGCATTGTATGTTCGATTCTAACCGAGATCATCGTAGAATTAGAATGCGAGACCGAATTAGAATGAATGCGAGAATAAATTTTTGGAATGCGAGACTGTCTACAAATTAATGACCCAGCTATTTTTTTACAGACCAGCACTTATAGCGACATGGTCTATGGATATTTTATGTTACCATAAAATTGTAAAACCGCGAGATTACAATGTAGCGGAAAAAAAACGTTTGATTATATATACTAATTTTTAGTCTTTTAACTTCATGGCTACCCTAGTATTTTAACCCATCAACCAACTCAAACAGTGCCTCGAAGTACCTACAACGAGTACATTCAATTGACGTATTTTGTAAGAGGTGAGGAGCAATGTAATTTGCGCTTGTTGTGGTTCATAGCCCTTGCGCGCCTATTGTCCCGGCTATTTGGTCTGGCGAGCTGATTGGCAGACACACGTGGCCAAGTGAATTCAGAGCATCCTGTGTCCCCTGGCCCCTGCCGCCATTAAGAGTTTAAGCTTGAACGGGACCTGTCCAGTCATCACTGGCCAGTCCAATCTGTGGAACAAAACTTTTCAAGTTTCCTCAAAAGTTTTCAGTGAAGTTTTGATATCAACAATGGATTTCAGATTAACGATCTTCTTTTGTTTTGTGAGTAATAGTTTGATAACATACTTAAGTGTAAGTGGATGATGTGTGAATGTGATTTAATCTTGGATGTGTTCTTCCTGTTTATTAACACTTGTATGTGTGTTTAGTTCCTGATATCCCCTCTTCAGGAAAAAAGGCTTGAGCATACTATGCATGTTAGTGACTTAGTATGTTTGGGGAGAAATCTAGAAAAGCTTTAACATTTTGCTATGTGAGAAACTCTGACGTGTTCTGATGCAAAGTCATAGCTTTAGCACATCCATTGTAGCCACAGACCATATAGTCTGTGATTGTAGCTGATGGAAAATAATTCAGAGTTGTTTTACCCAGACTGCTCATCCATTTTCCCACTCATCTCATCATCTGGTTCTTCTTTACTGCGCGCTAAGTTTTGAGAAACTTATATTAGAGAGATAGAGGTCTCTGTGCAAGGGAGTGGTGGGAGTAACCTCTCTCCCTCTCACCCACGTGAGACAGAGAGCTTATCTGCGATACGATTCTCACGCGATATACGGATATCGACAACTATATCGAGTGATTTTGTATGGGAATAGCTAGATATAGTTGTCGATATCCGTGTATTGAATGCGCGAGAATCATGTCCCTGCTCACTACCACCCTGCTCTCGCTCAGAACCAGAGAAATTAGGCCCGGGATGTGACATTGTGTATCTTTTTTGAGAGTGTTACACAAATTGGTTTACAATATTCATTATTAATCCAAAGGTGGCGGCGGCGTCGGCTCTGCCGCAGCAGTTACAGTCGCGCGACAAACGTGACATCATGGAGTCGATGAAGTACGCGTGGACCGAGGTAGTGCGTACACTGAGCGACGCGAGCGACGCAGTAGTCCATGTCTTCAAGCCCACGACGGAAAAGAACATCTTACTCAGAGCGTTCGACAATACGGCGGACGCGGCGAAGGGCTTGGCGCATTAGATCTAGCCTAACTAACTATAACTTAGTTTAACTAAACTTAGGATCGAAAGCTATGCTAACTTAGCTTAGCTCAGATCGCAAAACTGACTAGATTTTCATATTATACATACAGCATAGTTTGCTTTGCAGTATCACAGAAACTGTAATATTATAATAACACAGATAGACAGGTAGAACAAAATATGTGACCGGGGCGTAAACTGAGCTGCTATACGGAAGCATATTTAGTTCGAGGCTTTTATCGCTTGGTACCTACAGCACCATCGAAAAATTGCAAATACCACGAGATGGGGTTAGTGCCATTATAGGATTTATTCTAAGATTAGCGCCACCTAGAATAGGCTTGTGGCCTGTCATGTCAAAATAGATACTTTTTATGAACTATCAAAACGGAACTTTTGTTCCTGAGTTCTATGAAAAACAACAGAAAGACGTCATGTAAAAGTGCCATCAAATGCTGTCTTTTTTTGCATAAAATTGACTTTATAAAATATATCTGCTGGAAATATACAATTCTGAGAATGTCAAGCCATTTTGTACTTAGTGCTTCAACGAGTTGTTCCTAGATTTATTGGATTACCTTGGCCACAAGCCATGGCGTTTAAATTAAAGTACAAATGTTACTCGTATTAACGCCATCTCTTTATTATGAAAGGATACTAATTCTAATTCTAATGTCTTCAATCTTGCCTAAAGCACAGATACTATAATATTATACGAATACCTATTGTCTAGATAATTAAAAGATCGTAATAGTAGATTGTTTACCAAGGGAGTAAATAGTAATATTTATCGTTGTGCACATAATATGTACCTTTTCAATAAATTATCCTCACCATCCTAGGTTTGCTGGAAGAGATCTCTTTTCTGAGATAAGCTCGCTTTTGTACATGTTTTTTTTTCAATATTAAGACGATAGTCCAGCAAAATGCCCATCTTTAAAAAGTTATTCCAGCAGTTTGGGATACTTTCTGAATTCACAAAAAATATGTATTATAAAACAGTCCCTTTGCTAAAAATTTAGTGTTTGAAAACATCATAATGTCATTAAAAACTATATGAAAAAAATAATAACCTAATAGTTGGTTTTTACCTAAAACGAGTTATTCCAGAAGTTCTACAAGAAACGCTGATATAATTCTTATGTGTAAAAATTAGTAATCAAAATATCTAAAAATTTAGTGTTTAAAATTTTAGAAATCATCAGCGGTTTTTGTGTAATTTGGAAAAAACACACTTTTTTGCACTTTTCGCACTTTTCG
This sequence comes from Argyresthia albistria, assembly GCA_963457715.1. Taxonomy (NCBI): domain Eukaryota; kingdom Metazoa; phylum Arthropoda; class Insecta; order Lepidoptera; family Argyresthiidae; genus Argyresthia; species Argyresthia albistria. Next base: position 6,270,727 of record OY735271.1, on the reverse strand, counting down.
CGCGGTCGTAAGTTTTGCGCTGCAGTTTACGCCATTATTTGCTTTATTTTATAAATTTTCTTTTATGATTTGTGAAAATTTCCACCACCACAAACCCAGTTGCTAATTTTAGCGTTACCAGGCGCCTTAAGTGTCTGTAATATGTTTTTTCTGTGCAATAAAGTATAAATAGTAGATAAATAGTAAAGAACTATTTTTAGGGCGAGAGTGTTTTTTGAATTCTGAGTGACCGAGGGGTTCTAGAGTTGAGTCTCGAGTGTAACGGGAGTGTAACTCATAAGTAGAATCCTGAGGGAGCAAAGTACATCACTCGAGCCAAAAATAGTTTTTACTCCTGAGGTGGAAACTCTACTTTTCATCACCCACTATGAGAAAAGGAGTAATTATTAATTACTGTTACTAACTAATAACCGCTTACGAAATTGAAATTCACAAAGGAATTCAGATTTGGCGCAGTTTTCTAATTCAACTTTTCATTATTTGGTTCGTGTTTCCATATCAGTCTCTATTGGATTGACACCAACGAATAAAATGATGGGATGGTTAGTGTGTGCCGACGACTTCGCAAATAAAAAATACTTCAGCACAAACAGCGCGGATAGCGCGCCGCCCGTGCCCCCCCCCCCCCCGCCCGCGCTCCCCTCCCCCAAATTAACAAATTAAAAAAGCTTTAGTACAAACTGTGCGACGAGTGCCCCGCCCCCCGCGCCGAAATTAGAATGTTAATTTTAGTCCCTAGGGACTAAAATACCTAGGTACTTTATTCGCTGTTTACCGGGACTAAACTAGTTCTTTCCGAATAGATGTGATGAAAACACACAAATGTATGAGTGACAGTTGTCAAGACATCATCACATCACTCATCAGTTCATCAACCAACGTTTTGTTTGTTGACTGCCGAATCAGCAACTGTCACCTGTTTACAATATTTTAGACTTTTAACCTATGTAATTGGGTTGTTTGGAAACAGGTAAATCTAGGAACAAGTCTGAAGTTGAATCATTATGTACAAAATTGCTTGACAATCTCAGAATGTCAATGTTTGTGCAAAAAAAGACAGAATTTGATGCCACACTCCACATGACGTCACTGTGATATTTCATAGAAATCAGGAACTGCGGGTCGATTCTCGCGCCTTCGATATACGGATGTCGATACCTATATTGACAGATTCCTCTACAAAATCACTCGATATAGGTGTAGATATCGTATATCAAAGGCGCGAGAATCGACCCGCAGAAGAGCCGTTTTGACAGCTCCTAGAAAGTTATAGCAGGAAACGAGCATAATATTGTCTTGACCAGGGCCCTAATGCTGCTCTGAGAATTTCACTTATATTTCATTACTATTCCATTGCAAACACCCAATCAAGGAGGATAATAATTTAGGAGAATACCAAATGACGCCATTTTGGGTGTTTGCAATGGAATAGTAATGAAATTCTCAGAGCAGCATTAGGCCCCAGCTTCTTTGTAAATAGGTACAATCTATGGCTTACCAGATTCTTATTTGTAGAATAGGTACCATATCAAACCATACTTTTGCTCAACAACATAAATAGCAACAGTATTTCATTATTTTAAACTTTACAAGGAAATATTGAGGCGTTATGGAATGTAATCATTATTTAATAAGTTTATTATATTATACTTGTATTTTTTTCACTATAACAACGAAGTGTTGTGTGATCTGGTCATAAGGGTTGCGCTTTTAGTTTTACTCACATATTGTAATTTCTCTTTGTATTTATTTAGCATTAAGTGTCTGAGGTTTCGTTTTCCAAGACAGATACCTAGTTAGTTAATGTACTTTTAATTGTCATAGATTATTTTCCAACTATTCTCACTAAGCACAGTCGACTGCAGTAGTGTATATACAACTCGTACTCTCAACCTTCATGTGCAGTAACTATCTAGGTTACGTTTAATATGCAGTTACTATGTTACAGGGGTAAATAAAACATAGATGTAAGAATCTAACATAATATACAATATTAAATGAACACATGGTGTAATATTTATTTGGTATAAAACTTAACTTTAGAGCGTGTGCAAAGTGCAGTTTCAGCGAGAATAATGTGCAGATTCAACACAACCCGCATCATACACTTATCAGACTCAGCGTATACAGGGTGTCTCATTTAAATCGGTCAATATGGGAAAGTCTGAAACTATAAGACATACGAAGATCTGTTCTTAGGAACCATGTCATCGATTTTAATACGAGTAAGAAGAAAAACTGCAGTTTATTTTTATCAAAACAACCGGGTTCGATTCCCGAGCTGAGTACAGGTTTTTTTTTAAATGTATGAATGCAGTTTTTCTTCTTATTAAAATCGATGACATGGTTCCTAAGAACAGATATTCATATGTCTTATAGTTTCAGACTTTCCCATACTGACCGATTTAAATGAGACACCCGTAATATATGAGCGCTCGACGCGACGTGCCGAGAACAATCGACGAGATGATCTCACACCTCACTGTGGTACTGAGAATTCGACTCTATTTCGAAGCTAACGTCCTTATTCCCAAGTGGGTCAGACTTGGTATCATCGAAAATGCCCTTGAAGAGTTCCTCTGTACCCTTCTGGACGTTAGGCGTGGGTCCTTCTGGGTAGTCCGGTCTGGACTCATACTCGTCCCTGTGCTTCCGGCGGGACGGCAGTATGAAGATGCCTGCGGTAAGTGAATTCTTTTCCTTCTTCACTTCCTTGCTCTCAGCCTGGATCTGGTTCTTGATGCGCAAGTCTTCGATGTCGACTTGGTTCTCTTCCGAGATGTGTCTCTCCCTGAAGAACATGCAGTATGCGATCCACGCTGTGATCAGCACTCCCTGCAATCAAACACTTGGCGTTGTGATATTTGTACTAAAATCATCAGCGTCACGTCTTTCCGTATGGCAGAGACAGCCTACATCAACAGCCACTTTCAACCACTGTAGTCTTTGGGGTACAGTTAAAGTACTCTCTGATAGTTATTCTAAAGCAAAGTTCGATCGTTTTTGACTTTTAAAATATAGGTGTGCGTTTGTGAGAGACTGTCCTTTACTGCCACGGGATTCGAAAAATGAGAGCTAGTCTCAAGAAAAGGGCTGCTTGAACTGCCACAGATCCGAGTATGAAGCTAAGGTTTGCTGCTTATAACAGCTGGCTTGATGACCGTTACGTCCTAGGAAATACGGGTCAGTTTGACACACGATATTGGGATCGTTAACCAGCTACGCACAGTAACCTAGATTCATCTTGAAGACCCACGTCTTATCCACCTACAGATGTATATAGGTACTTGCAAGCCGAGGCCAAACGGGTTCTCGATTGAATAATAAACTTCAGTCAATAAAACTCACCAATAAGATTGCGCATATAAATCCGATACATAGAGCACTCATTTTCACAAGGAAACTATAGCACGGTATACCAAGAAACGTTTGTCAACGTAATATCAACAACATGCACTAGGATTTTCTCGGTAGAACGAGATAATAAATAATTTGAGTCGCGTTTTCCGAGTCAGTTCCGATTGGAACGCACAAGTGGCAGCTGTCCATGCAAAGATCTCGGCCCACAGTCAATTAATATAAGTTGTCTCTTAACTAATGATGTCATCGCGTACGATTGACTCGAAAACGCACTAGAATGAATTGAAAGCGCATTCCTGAGGTATAGTAGGAGAATTGGAGTGGAATAATGTCTGTGATATTTATTTGAATATTCCCGCAAAACTTTAATCTGCAGTCTTTGTTCAAAACGTTTACACGTAGGAAATGTATTCCGCAGCATTCTTCAAATTATACTGAATGGCATGCCATGTTTCTACGAGTTTATAGCTAATAGGCTGGTGCCTATTAGCTATAAACTCGTAGTACAGGAGGTACTAGGTAAAAATAAGGAAAGGATGTAAGTCAACAAACTTAAAATGTTGTGTGTCCTAACCATGAAACTACATCAGCTTTTTCGTCCCCAGAATAATTTTTCTTTGTAACGAGTCGATATTAATAAACCCCTGGCTAATTCATAGTTTTGTTCCGACAGAAGAAACTGAGATCCGCGCACTAACCTACATCATCTTGTTTGCGCCTGAGCAATTACGTGCGGCTAACACTACGAACGGTCGATACAGCATTGTTGGCATTGTGAAGCAGGGGACGGAAGCTGCATAGGTACTTGACCCTATTGCCTAAACTCAAAGGTCAGGAGGTCTGATTGACGCAATCACAATTGATTGATCGCGAGAATGTCCCCGTGTCGATTTAACACGACGTACAAACTATATCTTAGCCTGTGTGGAATAGCAGGGCCACAGCGGCGCGTTTAGACAGTACTTGAATCTACCATCATTGCATTATACGGAGCTAGCCTAGTGCTGTTCTGGAGCTATGAAGTCCTTACTCCGTTCCCTCCTCAAAAAAATACAAGTAGGTAAGTGACGGACATGATTTATTGAGTTATATAAATATTGTTCTTATCAGGTACTGTTACTAATACGTCATCAAATTAAAGAAAAGAATATGATCTATTTGTTCCCGTCACGGAGTGTTGGTCCTGAAACAATAAATACTTACATTGTATTATGAATATTTCAATTAATGTTTTCTATTTATTTCTAATGTGAGATAAAAGGTTCAATAAATTAAATCAATCAGGCTCCGATGTACTGGACACTCTTTACTGCTAAGTAGTTTGACTAACACATACAAACTGGTGATGCTGATGACAAATACTTAATGGAATGTTCTGCGCAAAAACTGTCCAATTTCAACACGATAAAAGTTTAACTAAATTTTCATCAATTTTCTGATTTGGGTGATGATCGTTGTCCACTTTACTTATCTCGGACTAAAGCTGGTGCTGCTGCAAAATATCGCGTTAGGTAAATGAGAGCGCCATCATCGTGTTTCAATTGAACTTTACTTGAAGAATCACTTTGAGCATTCGGTTCCCAATTTCAGATCTTGAATAAGGTAGATTTACTTACCAGAGGGCCCGGGTCGGGGAACATGGACTGAAAAAGAAAAGTCTTATTAGTGAAGGGGCAAACAACATATGGCCTTATCCGGTGAGATTGTACATAATAAAGAAACCTAAGAAAGTTGTAAAAATTAGAGATGTATGCCAGGATCATAGCAAGTGGAGGTCATAGTCTCTGCCTGTGCCTATCTTAGCAAGTGGAGGTCATAGTCTCTGCCTGTGCCTATCTTAGCAAGTGGAGGTCATAGTCTTTGCCTGTGCCTATCTTAGCAAGTGGAGGTCATAGTCTTTGCCTGTGCCTATCTTAGCAAGTGGAGGTCATAGTCTCTGCCTGTGCCTATCTTAGCAAGTGGAGGTCATAGTCTCTGCCTGTGACTATCTTAGCAAGTGGAGGTCATAGTCTCTGCCTGTGCCTATCTTAGCAAGTGGAGGTCATAGTCTTTGCCTGTGCCTATCTTAGCAAGTGGAGGTCATAGTCTCTGCCTGTGCCTATCGTAGCAAGTGGAGATCATAGTCTCTGCCTGTGCCTATCGTAGCAAGTGGAGGTCATAGTCTCTGCCTGTGCCTATCGTAGCAAGTGGAGGTCATAGTCTCTGCCTGTGCCTATCGTAGCAAGTGGAGGTCATAGTCTTTGCCTGTGCCTATCGTATCTTCCAGGATATTAAGGGCGTGAGCTTATAGATGTTTGTATTATGATTATGTATGTATTTGTATATTTGTAAGGGTGTCACAATAAGAGTGCACTTTTTATTTATGAATAAAAACACGTATTTTTTGAGCGATTTGGAATATTTTAATTGCATTGTAAAGAAGACATGTTCCGATTAATTATGGAATAAAATATCCGGCAAATGGCCCCCACGGCTGTGATGACAGGCCATTGCCCTTTTCATTGTAGACTTTGGCGCACTTTCTCGACCGAAAATTCTTCAGCGTAACTTTTCCCATTTTTGTAATGGGTTTTCACAATGATAACGCGTTCTTTTTCGTGTAGCGCTCCATTATTAATTAATGGAACAATCGTAGGTGACAGCTATAAAATTTCAGAGTTGCCACTTGCAGGAAAACAAAATGACAATTTTTTTTAAAAGTGCACTCTTACTGAGACACCCTATATATATTTATTGCACATAAAAGACAAAACACAGAAAATACAGAGAAGTAATTTACAAAGGCAAGCTTATCTCTGAAAAGAGATCTCTCCCAGCAAACCCAGGAAGGACAGAGAAAAATAAAATACAAAACAGGTAGGCCTGTGTGCTCAATTAAGTGAAAAATTAAAACAATAAATAAATAACAATATTACTAATCTATGTACTGAATATACGTATTATTTCCATATATGCCATATATGTATTATTTCCATTCCGTTTATAACCAGAAATCTATATCATAATAACACATTAACATTTTTTTGTAATAATTTATTTACACTAACCCCCTTATTAATAAATAAACGGTAAAGTGCGACTCGCGGACCAAGGGTTCCGATCACCTGGAGATTATTACCTAGTAACTAGTGTTATTAGATTTCTACATAAAAAAATAAAACATGATATAAACCATGTAAAATTGTAAACCAAATTACATATGTTTGCAGAAAGATAGAACAGTTTTCAGATTTTTCCCTTTACTTGTGCTATAAGACCTTGCTTTATGCCAAAGATTGAGGGCAACTGCCCATACTAACAAATATCTCAAGCGAATTTGTAGCGTCTATTCGCAAGATTATATTTGATAGATTTTTTATTCATGAGGTCAGTACTGTAAGATTTCTTGTTGTTTTTATTGCCAATTTTATAAAATGTTTATTTATTTTGAGGTTATGTTTACTTTCTTTATTTATACCCCTCCCTAAACTCTTTGATAAACTCAAACGGGGACAGCTATTAAAATTAAAAATAAAAGTTCTGTTCCGTAGTTACACGTGGATTTTCTCCCGGAGTAAAACTTTTTATTATGAGTATAACACTTACCACCTTGGCCGGAATTTTCAACTACTTGAACTGAAATAAATAAGATGAAAAATTATACTAACGTCAGTATTTTCTGTCTAGTCGTTAGTAGAAAAAAATATGATTTTTTAATTGTATAAGTAAAAACAATGTAGGTATTATGGGATATGATAGAATAAGGGATATAATAGAAGAAGGGATTTCATCAAATCCTATAAAATAAAGACATGATTTTAACATAAAATAATATGATATCCCTAAACAGATCTAGGGATTCGACCAAATCCCTGAACTGGTTTGGTGAAACGACAAAAACTAATTTGTATGACAATTCCAATGTTTATTTGGTATAATAATTCAATTAGATGTATACTCGAACGATTGATAAAATAAAGACATGATTTTAACATATCTCTAAACAGAATAGGGATTTGATCAAGTCCCTGATTTTATCATAACCCAGCGACATGTGCATCAATGTGTGCAATAAGTTGTTTTTATTAATTTATACAACGATTATAGATAGCACTTACCTTGTTCAGCGTTGTCAACTACATGAACTGAAATTAATAAGACGAAATATTAGGAACACTATCTATCTACGATAGTCCGGATGCATAACTGTCACCTTTAAAGTTTGAATTATTTAAACTATTAACTTGAATTTATTAAAATAGAGCTATTGCTGAGTTTTGAATCCCTGTACATTTTTTTCTATATTTTTCTAAATAAAATTGTTGCCTAGGTAAAATACTACCTGTAATACCTGGTAATCTACCTGTTTACATTAAATAATTTTACTATATCTTGTTAAGTTTCTTTTCTTATTTTCTTAAAACTGTTAAAAAGTCACTTACTGGAGGGAAGTGCTACTACTCATCCTATACCACAGGGTTCGCCCTTTTTTAGGGAGTAGTGAACATCCCTTGTTCTTTACCCAGTGTAATAACAAGAGTTATGTTGTGAAAATTTTCATGAATAAATGATTATTATTTATTGCTGAGTATTGAATCACGGCTAAAAGTGGGCACAGTTGTGTCTGTGCTACCCTGTATCAGAAAAAGCGGGACGCTATGTGTTAAAGCTTGCTTTTAGAAATACGAAACTATATGTATTTTTTTTAAATATAATTGTATCTAGGTATACACGTTTAGTCAAAATGGCTAGCATCTATCATTATATATTATGTATGTGAGAATTTATTGTGTGTAAAGTGATAAGTTTGCATAATTTACACTACGATTCTAGTTCTTACCTTGATCAGGGTGGTCCACAACATGAACTGAAATATAAAAATGAAATATAAAACACTTTTAACAAAGAAACAATATAACATGGTTCGGAACCCCAAGATAAAGAGATTTACCCTGAGTTTCAGGAAACTATTTTTAAATTTAAGTTGTCACTTAACTAATTTAATCGCGATAATCAATGATAGTCATTTGTTTCAGTTGCTAAGCATTTGCTTAAATTAAAAATTCTTTTCGTGTTTGGTAATGTATTCCGAGGGATGGGTCGGTGTCCTCAATTAAAATTTCAAGACTATGCAGTCATGTAGTCGTAAAAAAATCCAAAGAAGTATTAAGTGGGTACCTTGTGCTGCGCTGATAGCGAACAATGCAACCACCGTCAGGAAGATCTGAAAAACAAATATTCGTTTACTCATCATCATCAATGAGTATAAGATGAATACTTACTTCTTACTTTACTTTATTAATCAAGCATAAAGCAGTTATTAACTGCTAATATTTAATAAAATAATTAGTTAAAAGCCAGACCCAGTTTGAATTTGTACCTACGTTTATTTTTTATATCCATACTACATAGTTAGGAAGTGGGTGTTAAGAGCGTACTCTCTAAATCATGCCGCTCGATTTTAGGTAAAATACTCGGCGGGCTAGCGCACCGCGTCTGTGTGCGAGCGTAGCGCGTCTGTGTGCGTACAGAGCAACGCGGGAACGGCTACACTAGGATTGCATAATATTGATCTATTGCGTAGTATGAGAATAGGCGTGCGTGACGTTATGATGTTATTTTATGCTACGCTGTAGGTACACCTAACGTGTGTAGTACATGTAGGACATAAACTCAAATCTAATCCCGTAACTAAAGATGGTCAGTGGAACAATTTCAGTCATTCAAGTTGTCAAGTTTGTACGAAAAACAGGAAATAAGACAAACTACCTAAGTACTTACATTAAAGGGCCTTTATAACGGTGAAGGAAAACACCGTGAGGAAAAAAATAATCTGCCCTGCCTCCCCTCCAAAACCAAATAAGAGCATTGAATATCCTTATTGGGCACAATTGTGTCTCTGCCACCCCACAAGGAAAAAGGCGTGACGCTATGAAAAACAGTAATTACTCGACTTAGGTAGCGTAGAGAAAGGATAAAGAACGCTGAAGGTATATTTAAAATATGTTTATTAAATATTTACAGTAATAATTAGTATTACTAATTGAAAAATAGTTGCGAATATTTTTAGTTTTGGCGATATAATTTCATAATTTCTTTATTGCACGGAAAACAATGTGATACATAGTCTTAAAACAAAGGTAAATAGGCAAAGGCGAGCTTATCTCTAAAACGAGATTTCTTCCAGCAAACCTAGGCAAGATAGGACAGAATGTTCTGAGAGAATAGTCCTAGTGCACACTAAAAAATGAAGATAAATGAATCTAAATATATCTACTATAATATATCGACACAATAAAAATGCTACATAGACCTAAATATGAATACATATATAAAATAAAATAAAATAAAATAAAAATATATATAATAGAGTAGAATACATAAACATACATATACATCTACTTATATAATCAAGATACCTATCACGAAAGAGAAAGGAAGTGTTCTTTCAAACTTTTCTTAAAAGTGAAAATTGAGGGACTGTCCCTCATAGCGCAGGGAAGTGCGTTCCACAACCGGATTGCCCTCAACCTGAAAGAGTGATCATAAGCAGCAGTGTAATGTCGAGGAGTCGAGAGAAGAGACATCGTGTGGGATCTCCTATTGCTATCCCTGGGGAAAAGAAACTCAAAGCGTTCACGAATATAAGCGGGATAGCGGGGATTTCTCAGAATATTAAACAGAAACGATAGAACGTGCATATCACGGCGAAGACGAATCGGTAGCCATCCTAGTTCCCTGCGATGCTGGGAGACATGGTCATATTTGTGCAGTCCGAAGACAAACAGAATCCCGAGGTTCTGAAGTCGTTCGAGTTTATTCAGTTGTTCTTCGTTCGCACTGACCCAGCAAACATCCGCATAGTCGATTAAAGGGAGTAGAAGAGACTGAGCAAGGGTGATTTTAGTCTGAAGAGAGAGGAAGTACTGCAACCGCCGGAGAGAGTGAAATGACGCAAAGACTCGTCTGCTGACCTCACAAACATGGGGCGACCAGGACAACAATTCATCGAATATAACGCCAAGATTCTTGGCTTTATTGCTATATGCAATTATAGCACCATCATACAGTACAGGATCGATGAGCATTTTCTGCATTGGGCTAAGTGAGTGCCGTGTACCCATGATCATGGCTTGAGATTTACCTGGGTTGACCAGCAGCCCTTATTAAGCAGCTCAGTTCTTGATGTTATTGAGGTCAGCATTCAAAGCCTCTACGGCCAGATTCACATCACAAGGTGAGAAGTGTCGGTATATTTGTAAATCATCTGCGTAAAGATGATAAGAAGAAGTAAGTACGTTAGAGATGGAGTTGATGAATACCGAGAAGAGAAGAGGAGAAAGGATACCACCCTGAGGAACACCGGCGGAGAGATCACACCAGTCTGTTGAGATCTCCTCAGACTTTATGCGCTGTTGGCGGTCTCTGAGGTAGGAGTCAAACCAGCGAGCCGAGTTTGATTAGGTATTACTGAGTTTTGACTACATTTGTTGTACTCTGGTAAAAGATCCCTACTTTCTTGAATCCAATTTAGTGCTTGATGGATACGCCAAATCCTGATTATTCATTGGCATATTTTCTTTTTTCAGTCTGTAACAACAAAAATATCATGACTACCTAATATGACTAAAATTAATACGGAAAGCATAAAATACTGTTACACTTTGCTTTACTTTATACTTTATTGCACAAAAACAGAATACAATTTACCTAAGAGCTTCTCTAGCTTTCTCCAGTTTTTCCCTATTTCGCTTAATTTTTCGTCTCTTCCCCATCTTCTAAAATAATTGTAATAATAGTCATCTCATTGATACACATAACACAAACACAATAATAGTCATACATAAACATAACACAAAAGGTAAAATACTAACGATCAAAAGTTTTTAGTCGCAGTATTCGCCGCTTCCGAACGTGAACAGGCGGTCAGAGCAAGCGCAGCACAGGTCCTACCTCAACAAGCGCTCGGCTGCGATTGAATCACGAGATCCCGCGCGTCGAGTTTTATATAATTTTAAATAATTAATTAAAAATAATACAGTCGTAATATTCTAAATTAATCTTCACTTTTCTGAAAAAGTGATAGTTCATGTTTAAGGTAAAAATAGTTTGGTAGTCATTAAATTGCTTTTATCTCTATTAAAAGTGAGTTTATTTGAGGCAATTTTCGTGTTTATCTCGCATAGTTATCTTTTTTTTTTGCACTGTAAAGTAAGAAAAATAAAAAATCTGTTCTGCCACAAATGACGAACATATTGTCACCTTTCCGACGTTTTTTTTCAATAAAACTGTGTTGTACCGGTTTCCCATAATTTGTTTTAGTTTGTAGTACTATTCGTGGAAAATCTAATTCGAACTTTAGAAAAATAATTATTGCTCATACAAGCAATATTTATTTTAAAAATCTATTCTAGACATATTAAAGTTAAAGGTACTGCCGTTTTATTAGGCTAAGTAGATTAAATACACAATCCAGCAGTTTGCCAAAACTTAAGCATAAAAATGACGTAATATTTGAGTTTCGATGGTTTGAGGGTACCTACCCTGTTAACTTAATTGCATATCTACAAACATTGACAAGTGCAGATAAATGCAAGGTTGTTCAATTTAGCGAAAAGGTATTGATTGATATTAACTATCATCAGAAAGGTACCTATGTGATTTTTGAATTGCAGGAGGATGTTTAGTCTACAATAATAATTAGAAACATATTTTAACTGATGCATGATTTCCCTAGCTAAATCAGTTACAATTTAATTGAATTAATATTAATATGCGCCTACATGTTTTATGTGGCAAGTTGCAAATTAATCATCGCATATAGTTTTAGCAACTTCACTCTCAGAAGCACACCGCTCTCGAACGACCGAACAATGGCGAACTATTGTTATATAAGATTTGTCGGCGAACCAGTTAAGATAAATCAGACTTATGAAGGAAATAAAGATATAAACGATAAAATCCTTTCTCCGATTTCACAGTTCACTTATGTAGCGTTAAAATATTAATCTTAAGAGTTTAAGTTTAGTTATACTTAAGTTTAGTTAGTTACACGTGTTGTATATTATGTATACCTACCAAATATTATATTGACGTATTCATTGAAATCATATGACTTTTTTTATGAATAGCAAAGCATGTAGCTGTACGTGTATGTTTATGTATCGTGCTATTACTCACAGTAAACTTGAACATCTTCGACGTTTTTGGAGTATTTAACGAGTAATTAACTGTGCAAAGAGATATCTCTACTGATTTGCCGCATACTGTTGAGGAGTTTATATAATAAACGAATATTGACACGGTCTTGAGAGTCAATGGCAAACAGATAACCCCGGTGCCCCTGGCGTCTGGACTGACCAACTCAGTACAAACAAGGTACTCAAAAATTTACTCAAAACTTTTGGAGAGCAAATGTATTTCAATATATCAATCAACTACCTAACAACCTATGATAAAAGATTCGTCAGAAATATCACTCTTAATGCTCAGCCATATTAGCCAAACACGACAGCAATCAGTTATTTATTATAAATAAAATACTTCAAGCCTAATCTATCCTCGCAAACGTTCTACCCATTGGCTCATTTATACATTTATACATACAGACAAAACAAACGAAGCGTCACGCCTTTTCCTAAACGGGATGGCAGAGTCACTGTCGTAAGTTATACTTTTTACTTTATTTTAGTTATTATGTCTATGCAATACTCTGACGTTGTCATGTAAAAAACGATGGTACGAATAAAACAAGCAGAATAAAAAGATGTGCTTTTTAGGGTTCCGTACCCGAAGAGAGCCAAACGGGACCCTATTACTGAGACTTCGCTGTCCGTCTGTCCGTCCGTCCGTCCGTCCGTCCGTCCGTCCGTCTGTCACCAGGCTGTATCTCATGAACCGTGGTAGCTAGACAGTTAAAATTTTCACAGATGATGTATTTCTGTTGCCGCTATAACAAAAAATACTAAAAATCAAAAGAAATTTAATATTAAGGGGGGCTCCCATACAACAAACGTGATTTTTTTTGCTCATTTTTGCTCGATATTGATAATGGTAGCAGGTAGACGCTTAAAATGTTCACAATATATTGAGTATATTATTTATTTAAAAAATAAATAATTAAATTAAAATTAAATTAATATTTAGGGGGGTCCTATACATTTTTTTTTGCGGTTTTTTATAGATAATGGCACGGAACCCTTCGTGCGCGAGTCCGACTCGCACTTGGCCGGTTATTAATATAATAATACCCATAGCGATAGCGAACGAAGGATGTCGTAAGTTATACTTTTTACTTTATTTTAGTTATTATGTCTATGCAATACTGTGACGTTGTCATGTAAAAAAACAAGCAGAATAAAAAGATGTGCTTTTTAATATAATAATACCCATAGCGATAGCGAACAAATTAAAATATAAAGTTCTAAGGCTAAACAGTCACAATAGGCTTGTGGCCAAGGTAATCCAATAGATCTAGGAACAAGTCTTAAGTTGAAGCATTATGTACAAAATGGCTTGACATTCTCAGAATTGTATATTTCCAGCAGATATATTTTATAAAGTAAATTTTGTGCAAAAAATGACAGCATTTGATGGCACTTTTACATGACGTCATTCTGTTGTTATTTCATAGAACTCAGGAACAAAAGTTCCGTTTTGACAGTTCATAAAAAGTATCTATTTTGACTTGACAGGCCACAAGCCTATTGTTCCCACTTTTAGCCAGTTATTCAATACTCCAGTTTGCGTCACATTAGTCTGCGCATCGCCGCAGCAACGTTTTCCATCATCCTACGTCCGTAGCATGTGCGCATCTTCAATGTTTTCCATCATCCTACGTCCGTAGCATGTGCGCATCTTCATATATTTCCGTATTTGTATTTGTATTGGGTTATTTGGATTTATAAGTGATGATAAGACACGGTGACAAAAATCACCCGCGTGCGCGCTGTCTAAATAAAATTAACTGATAAGGCCTTGGGCGGGCACGAGCCACCACCTAGCTACACCAACTGTGGTCCATTCACATCACAGTAGTTATTCATACTTTGTCTATAAAATAAATGTAGTCCATTAATGTCCCCACCGAGGGGCACAGGCCTTTACCCGTATCCGAGTAAGATTGAGCCATACTCCATCACGAAAGACAAGTAAGACAATAAATTAAATACTGGACTTAACTTGTCTCTCACTCACATGACGCGCAAAGCGTGTGATCTATACCACAATAGGTACTTTGTGAAAAATTACACGTGCATGCAATTTTCGCCATCTAGTGCGTTATTTTTAATTAATGTCTCTCTAACATTTTGTTGACTATGCATGCACTTTTGCACATTTTCCATCATTGACTATTGTCATCAGTGTGATATGTCTTATATTGATCCGATCACCATAAATGTTATTAGTTAACTAATTAGGTAGGTACTTAACAGTATACGATAATAAAGTTGTTGGAAAGATTCTACCATACACAGATACTGGTTAAATTAACCGACTTGGTTTAAAATTAGGTCTCACAACTTTTTACGGTAGAATAAACTGCGCAGGCTGCGAGACTGGCGTTTTTGTATATGCGTCTGCATGTTTTTGTTGGGATAAGATTTACACGAAGCAGGGTTATTTATTTACTACCCCAGTCGGCAGTTTTCAGTCCATACAAAAAAATGTTAATTCCGAAGTCAACGAAACATAAGTATGTTGTTTGTGGCTATTCAGTAGTGCTACACCCAATTTTCCGAACAATTAAAGCTTGTGCTAAAATTGGGTGTAGCACTACTGATTAGTAACAAACAACATACGTAAATTTAGTTGAATTCGGAATTTTCTCGAGGTAAATGTTTCTGATGGAGTGTTTAGTTTAGTTTAAAAAGTTATTCCAGCAGTTTGAGATACTTCCTGAATCCACAAAAAATATATGTTATAAAACCGTTATTCCAGGAGTTCTACAAGGAACGCTGGTATGGTTGTTATGTGTAAAAATCGGTAAACAAAATATAAAAAAAATGTGTTTAACATTTTAGAAATCATCAGCGTTTTTTGTGTAATTTGCAAAAAACACACTTTTTTGCACTTTTCGCACTTTTTGAGCGGACGCAAGTGTCGCGCTGCAGTTTACGCCATTATATACTTTATTTTATCATTTTCTTTTATGATTTGTGAAAATTTCCATCACCATGCTAATTTTGGCGTTACCAGGCGCCTTAATAACAACGGGACAGAGCTAGACAGCAACTGAGAGGCAGTTGTCGTGCTATCGAGATCATCTTCATGGTCGAAATAGCGATTTGAGATGGCGAAAATCTTCACCGAAAACAAAAAAATCTATTCTCTCGACAAGCATCACGACCAACCGAGATATCTCGACCCCTTTTCAATCAAAATAAATATATGAAATAAAATATAAATCAAGTATATACGTTTTCTACGGAAACCGATATCTCGTCTTAGGAGATGAACTCGATAGCGCGAGAATCGGGGGCCAGTTGTCCTAGCTCTCTGTTGCTGATAAACTTTAGTCCCGGAGTAAAAGTTATTATTAATATAGTGAAATTCGTACTCAACCTTAAGCTCTACCTAAATCTCATTATTATTATCATTAGTAAACTACTTTTGAGATGCGAAATACCATATTATGTAATTTATTATTTATTTATACAGCTTAGGGAGACTCTTTGAAAGAAGACGATGATGTTTTTATTTGACCGTGGCTTGGATGCTTCGTGAATGATGATGACAAGGAAATAGATGACAAATCCGGTTTCACTATACCATACCATGCATATGTTATTTATGTTACCGGCAAAGCATGAAATCTCGTCATTCTATAGAATACCTAGGCATTGCATAGAATACCGGGCCTCTTTAGGCAATGTGTGAAATAATATCAATGTATGGAATGAGTACTGTACTATCTATTTGGATTAGTAAGCAATAAAATCATTAAGGCCCTAGGCAATCAGAAATTAGAATTTCATCCTTAACTTATTTTTAGAGAAAATTAAATAAAAAAATAAAAAAGTTTAAAGCCAAGCTAAGTAAGTCTAACTGAGGAACATACTGTGCCATTTTTATAATGATTAGATAAATTACAAGAACACAAATTCGTAAAATAAAACATCGTGACTGTCAGATTTTCTAGCAACTTCTATCGAGCAAAATTAATAAAATAATGTTTAGGGGAAAGCAAAGTCACGCTGACACTCGTGACAAACAAGCTAGTGAAAAAACGTACAGCAATAATACTCATCATTCTGAGCGATTTCTGTTTTGCTAAAGGCTGTTTTTGCCTAGGGCACCGTCTTAAGAGGTTTTATCGTTTCATAATATTTCACGTTTGAGCACATCAGATGTGCCCAGTTCTTCGATCGGCCGCCTACATATAGAATGCCTAGGTAAAGTGTGGAATAAAAATATTTCATACGCTGACTGCCAATTTTGGGCATTTAGAATGCAAGAATACAATGCCTAGGGATTCTTTAGAATGACGGATTTCATACTTTGCCGGTGACATATACATAGGTTGTACGGAACAGCCTGTACCCTTAAATTTTATGTTGTATGGTATGGTATGATAGAGCTAACATTTCCAATGAATAAATTACCATTGAAAATCATTTAATTGGGTCTATCATACCAAAAAGCTTAAAAGTTTACTTAAGTTTATTGTTAACTCGTTTGTAAGGTCCTCTTTGAGAAGGTTGTTGGTGGTAGTAAATTGAAATGTTTAAAACTAATATTCTTATTGTAATACTGTATGTAGTACCTAATTAGGTTTCTTGGGCAACAATATAAATAAACTGTTGTGGTCAAGTCAAGGTTAATTGAATCGTCCAACAAACGGGCTAAAAATAACATTTTCCTGACAAATAAAAATATTTCCATTGTATTTACGTTGATTCATTAAACCTACTGAGGGACACCAACTAGCTAGGTGCCTGCACAAAGTGCGAATTAATAAAAATAGGTATCTAAAAAGATCAAAACGCTGTGTGTCGCCAATAGCAAGAGACCTCTTGCCATCTGACGTCTTGATTTCCATACAAAATCGACACTTCGTGACCGGAAGCTGGAACTTTGCTTGGTTATACTCTGAATAAAATTGAACTATTCTGGCCTTCTTCTGTTTCCAATCGCGCCGGCCCCCAGGGGCGGCCGGAAAGGCGGCGAAAGTGCGGTTCTCCTGCGCCTCAAACAAAAAATGCTCGCAGGTACAGTTTTAGTACCAAGGTCGTTTCTTGTATCGTTTCTGTATAAATAAAGGACGTGAAATTAATTTTCATAAGAAAATAGCACCTTGCCAACCAAGAGTTTGGTGAAAGAAAATCTGCATACAAATAAATAATACTTTACTTTACTTTGCAAAGAGTGAAAAAAGTTGTTGTTGGTTTTTACTTCTCTGGACTTGTTTATAGAAACAAACATTTAGTGACCGAAACAAATCTTATTAGTTAGCTTATTTATTCTAGTTTCTGATAATACTTTATGTATTTTTTTAATACTTCAGAAAAAAATCGTAAGGCGTGCGTGGCATCACCATCAGGTATCTACCTATATACTGCTCGTAGCTCAATTATAGAGGGTGTCTGCTTGCAATAATTCCAACAAAGCTCATATTTCTGGGATTGTTTGGCATCGTGTGGGCATGCTAAACATTAAGTTTGCGACCTTGAAAGTGGGGGGACTACTTCTGGGGGGGCTAAAACCATGAAGATTTAAGACTTTTTCCAGTTTTCACGTTTAATTCGAAAACAGTCCATATTTGTATAAAATCGTGTGATACAAATGCCTGCGATTCCGAAGGCGACACGAACTATACTAACTAAACTAATTAAACTGGTGTGTTAAGTGGAATCTGTGGCGACCACGCAAGAGCTGTCGGATTTGAAGGTTGTCAGTTTAGTGCCTTTAGTTCCTCTAGTTTAGTGGTTTTTGACACCTCAAGAATAGCCCACACTGTCAATTGTTTATTGTATGTCCTTCGCATTTTTTTACATACTTTGCTTCTGGCCCCACACTAGGATACCCTGTGTCGTGGGTACCAGAAACAACGACACATCACAAACATGTAAACATCCAAGCCTGGGGGCTTTTTTTTTTGTTGTCCCTAGCCGGGATTCGAACCCGGGACCTCTCGCATGGTAGGCAGATGCACAACCGCTACGCCACAGAGGTCGTCGTTTAGGTCACTTTAACGGTGTACAATCCGATAATGTGCACATTAACGAGGTAAAGTCCGAACATTAGCAATTTTAGGTAAAATTTCACACTTTAACGGGTCGTACAAGTTAATGTGTACATTATCTAGTTAATATGCACATTAACGGGTTTCGCACTCTCACGGTAACAAATAGACAATGTATAAAGGAAATCTTATCTCTAATAAGAGATCTCTTTGCACCATTAAGAAAAGGGAAAGAGGAAGACCTGCGAGTACAATTCATCTCATATACTCATGTGTTTGTTGGGGGTATAGGTAGTGCGATCACTTGCGCTATATATTGTTGAAATAAGTGGTTGTTCGTATATAAAACTTAAATTGGTCTCCGTTTTTGAACGGCACCCTCCCTACAGTGTTTATGACTCTAAGTCTACGTATCTCTCACTATGTATAGATGTTACGAAATCAGAAACCTCCCGCGCCAGGGCTCTACTCTAGTATGCTCTATTATATAGGTACCTAATTGCTATAGTACCTATAGAGTGAAAGAGGTTAAAGTTCGTCCATCGCGTCATATTCGCGTCCTATTAGATTTTTTTTCACTGCCGCCGTCAGCAAACGGCAAACATTGAGATCAATACTGCTGATTGTTTACAATATGGTTAGCTAAGCATCTTAATATATTTTCCTGTATATGTCACGTACTATAAAATGAATCAGAAGTAGCATGATTTACATAGTGTTTTGAAGATTCTCGATAGCGAAGGATCACTGTGAGTAACTTTTATTTAAGAATACTTAATGTTACAGGTAGTTGTATAGCTATACCTGAAAGAAACGGGTTCCGTTGTTCAGTTTAGTGGGGAAGGGGAAGTTCTTTTCCGGTACATCTTCCCCCTTACGACAACCATACAACGAAGAACTGAGTCATATATGGTCATAAATTAAAACTCTTTTTATTTTTTTCGCAAAAACAATTTGCATTTGGTCACCTTTTTTGCCTTCTAAGTCGTGTGTATCTTGCAGGAACCCTGTCAAAATGATGAAATTAGCCGTGATCGCAGCTGCGCTGGTGTTGGCGGTGGTAGCTCGCCCTGAGGAAGGGTTCTACAGCAACAAGTACGACAACTTTGATGCGCAGGAGTTGGCTAATAACGGGCGATTGCTGAAGGCCTACGGAAACTGCTTCCTATCGAAGGGGCCTTGCACCTCTGAGGGCACGGTCTTCAAGAGTAAGTCAATATGTTTTACTATACATAACATAGCGTCACGCCTTTTTCCGTACGGGGTGGCAGAGGCACAGCTAATATGCCTGCGATTCAGGAGTCCTAACTAAGCTAAGCTCAGTAAGCCCGCATTTAGCAAAAAAAAGTGATCTGATCTAGATGTCTTTGGTGTCTATGTTAAAGTTACAAGTTATCCCCGGATAACTTTTTGTTGGTGTTTGTAAATGGAATCTGTGGCTACCGCGCTCTAGAGGGTTGTCAAGGGCCTTCGTTTAGTGGTTTTGACACCTTCCAAATCGCCCCCTATACCTGTCTTTCAGTGGGCGTAATCCCGTCGTCTATCATCTATCTAAGGCCCGAAAAATAAAAGACGAGTTAAATTAAATTCCTGTAGAACTGTTGCCAAATTTGATCCAAGACAGGAATTACGTTATATCTATTCGTGTCGGGCCTAAAGTCAACGTATACAGGAAACATTAGTAAAGGCGTGTGCATCTGGTAGGCTTAGATATTGTTTTTGAATTAAAATTAGTTTTTACGCGTACAGATAGATGTACGCAAGACGAAAACATGACAAAACCAGCAATCGAATTCATGCATTCATGTCCTTGCTGCCTTCTATTGAAAATACAGCCTTGCGGTAACTGACAGTTATAACAGCGTGGCCATTCACAAATTCACAATAGGTAGTTTTGTAGGTATTCGTAGTCAGCCAATCTTTGCCATTCCATTAGATACTTACCCTGATACCACAAAATATTAAACGTAGTTTAACCTTAAAGCAAACGTCAAATCCCATATTTTTTTTTGTTTTTAAACAGGTGTTGAACAGGAGATATATTTTTTGTAGCAAGGCCCTTACGTACCTCGAATCTCTAATCTCTTAGCAAAAAGGAAAATGTCATACTCTTTGTACTGTCCAATGTTTACGTTTTAGCTACGAGATTACGCTCTGATTTGTTTGCTATTAAAAGTAAAAAAAAACGGTTTCATATATTTCAGTTTGTTTATTCTGAACAACCTTACAACGCATTAAAATAAGACTACATAAAACATATTGTAAAATAATATTTCTTCTCTACTAGAAATCATTCCCGATGCTCTGAAGACTGGCTGCGGAAAGTGCTCGCCGAAACAGAAGGAGCTGATCCGCACAGTGATCAAGGGCTTCCAGACGCACCTTCCAGACGTTTGGACCGAGCTGGTCGACAAGGAGGACCCCAACAAGGAGTACAGGGAAACTTTCAACAAGTTCCTTCACGGGTCTGATTAGATTTATGAAAAGGTTCGATGAATGTTGTTTAAGCAGCAGCATTGTGTAAAATTGTTATGCTTATTCCAGATGTTTGGGGTTTGTCGCAAACTCCACACACAAACATGAAATGTACAAGTCCAACGCACACAAAGCCAACCTGTCTATCCACACATAAAGGTTTAGCAGGCTATCAGGCATCAAATGTAGAAGACAAATCTTGCGGCATTTATGTCCCTTCCTAAAACAGGTAGTAAACGAATAGTTAAATCGACAATTATGACATAATCAGTAGCTTGTTTAAAAAATCTCGAGAATTTATTCACACAAAGTTATATTTATTTTCTCGGCTTTTTATCTGTCGGCCTACGATAATTTGACTTTGGACTTGTTGATTAGGTACCTTTAGAGCGCTTGTATTGTCTATAGCCTCTTTTGTGGATTTGGATTTTTGGACAATAGGTTAGGTACCTTACTCAACTGTGACCCCACTGCACAAGGCTACTTCTGTGAATAGGCTTGCGTAATGCTAGTCAAAATAGATACTTTTGAACTGTCAAAACGAAACTTTTGTTACTGAGTTCTAATAAATAACGACAGAGTGACGTCATGTAAAAGTGCCGTCAAATGCTGTCTTTTTCTGCACAAAATTTACTTTATAAAATACATCTGCTAGAAATATAAAATTCTGAAAATGTCATGCCATTTTGTACATAATGCTTCAACTAAGACTTGTTCCTAGATTTACTGGATTACCTTGGACGCACACCTATTGTATGAAATGAATATTTTATTTATTTCGGTACAGGATTTTTGTGAGTCAAAGTGTATCTGTATTGAATTAAATAGGTTACTAAAGTTTACAAACAAAACTTGACTCTGGCGTTGATAATGTGAATAATTTATTTTTATTTGTATTACTGAGAAATCTTGTGATAAGATTATGTACATAATAATAAACGTTGTTTTCCTTATTTGTGTGTTTTGATATTTTGTATCTTTCCAAATGGACATGGATCATGGTCACCTGACCTTTTTTTTAGAGATATCTAGAAAGTTTTATCACAATCTCTGTCAAACTGAGGCCCAATTATGTAACCAAAATGACCGCTCGGTGACAATGACGTGACGACAACGCTCAACTCTAAATATCCAACAGTTTGCTTTCGGATTATCAGTTCCGTACCCTAAGGGTGCCAAACGGGACTCTATTACTAAGCCTCCGCTGTCCGTCTGTCTGTCAGTCAGCGAGGTCTCTCGCACAAACCGTTAATAGCTAGAAAGTTGAAATTTTCAAAAAATGCGTGTATCTGTTGCCGCTACAGCAACAAATACACGAATAATTGAAACAAAAAGTAAACTTTAGAAAAAACCGACTTCCACAAACCCTATTTGATAAGATTGAGTTTAATACAAACTGTAACCCCCTATCCCCCCCCCCCTTGGGGAATTAATTTTGTCAAATCTCATATCAGTGCTACCCCACGCTACTAAGGAACCCCCGTACAAAGTTTCATGGCTCTAGGTCCACCGGTTTAGGCTATGCGTTGCCTGCCCGTCAGCCACGCATTGTATTTGTACCTAGTATTGAGCAGATCTAGTGGCCATATGTGGTCTTCATCAGCAGTTCCGCATCACAATATTATGCTTACTATGTGCATTTGCTCGAGTTATTATGAAAAACACAAAAATCACTATAGGTCTGCCTATAATATTTGAAGAGTTCCCTCGATTTCTCCAGGATCCCATCATCAGATCTTGACCTGGTGTCAATGGGACCAATGGGAAGGTAAACCCTTTCAAACAAAAAAATAATTTTCCAAATCGGTCAATCCGTTTAGGCGCTATCGAGGCACATACATAAAAAAAAAATAAAAAAAAAAAAAACAAACATCCGGACGAATTGTAAACCTCCTCCTTTGGGAAGTCGGTTAAAAAATAAATTAAAAGTAAAAAAACATTTTTAAACAAAGCTTTTATTTAATGCCCTAAAAAGAAGAAAATAAAATTTCAATTCAATCAAATGCGTCATTTTATTACATTACACAATTTATACGATATAAAAGCTTGTTGCGAGATTTACTTGTGTAGACTTAATTAGGTGGGTAAGCACCTATTTGCAAAGACTTGGAGATAAATCCCGCAACAAGCTTTTATATCGTATAAATTGTGTAATGTAATAAAATGACGCATTTGATTGAATTGAAATTTTATTTTCTTCTTTTTAGGGCATTAAATAAAAGCTTTGTTTAAAAATGTTTTTTTACTTTTAATTTATTTTTAACTTTTTAGTCTTTATCATTACAGGACAAAACATCTAATCTAGAATTCGAGTGCTTGTCAAGACGAATCAAATGAGACCAAACACGATAGAATTGCGTCGTTTGGTAACAGAGTTCCCATGGCCACCTTCCGGCTCCAGCATCAGATCAGCTCCATGTCATAAAAAAATATTCTAGGACCAAAGTATTCGTCAAGACGAATCGAACGAGCCCAAATTCGACGGGCTTGCGATGTTTTATGACAGAGTTCCCATGACCGTCTTCCGTCTCCATCATCAGATCAGCTTTAAGTCAGAAATATATTGCATTGTCATCCGACTTATACACGTATGCGAAATTTCAGCTCAATCGGATAACGGGAAGTGGGTCAAATTCAAGCCGACATTTTTGACGCGAACCGTGATACCCACAAACAAACAAACAAACATACATACATACAGTGCAAGTTAAATAAAAGCTTTTAATAAGGGTGTTTAGAATCAAATAGTAAAAAGTAAATTTTAATAGCGCCTGACATTTTTGGATAGCAAAATTACGAGATGAATATTGAAGATATATTCTCCTGTTAGGCACTTGTTTCTTGTGTAATAGTGCAGAGCCCTTCGTGTGAGAGTCCGACTCACACTTGACCACTTATTTAGACAATTATAAATAAAAATTGAGTTTATTGGCAATCAATCAACTCCTGCCATTAATTGCCTTTTAAAAAAATACTCTAAACGCAAGATAATGGATAGGTATCTAGCTAAAGTTTATTAGCGTTGTCGTCGTGTCGAAGTCACTGAGCAGTCATTTGCTTACAGAATTGGCCGTCATTCCGCTATTTACATTACATATCGTTGATCATTCAATGATCTGAAATGGTAGTCCAGTCAGTCACCTAAAGCTTAAAAATAGCAAGCAACCTAAGCAAGCCAGCAAGCTGAAAATTTTCATGAACGTTAGGGACACCATTATAATGAAATTGTGAAAAGTCGCCATCGGTCCCATGTTTGCGAAACTTTAACTAGTATTCAGGGTCTAAGTTTAAAAAGGGGATAGTGTCACTAACGTTCATGCTTTTCAGCTTCCTGTGAATTTATGCAAGGGTTATGTAAGGGTAGGGTTAATGGCGTCAGGAGCTGGAATTTAAAGCGATGTTCATAATTTGGAAAGGAATGAATGTTACATATTAGTGCACGAAAAAAACAGCAGCACGATGTCCATGGGATAAGTAAAGTTGCTGTACAAATGTTAACTTTTAGGGTTCCATACCTAAAGGCTAAAACGGGACCCTATTACTAAGACTCCGCTGTCAGTCCGTCTGTCCGTCTGTCCCCAGGCTGTATCCATGAACCGTGCTAGTTAGACAGTTGAAATTTTCACAGATGATGTATTTCTGTTGCCGCTATAACAACGTACAATACAATAAATATTTAAGGGGGCTCCCATACAACAGGCATTATTTTTACGGAACCCTTCGTGCGGGAGTCCGACTCGCACTTGGCCGATTTTTTATTGTTGTATGGGTGTTGTAATTGTAACTCATATACGTTTTTCATTTAATTTGCTTTTATTTGTTTAAAACTAATGTGGACTTTTGAATCTACATAGCTGCGGCGTGGGCTAGCCCCCAGTCACACAAAATTCAGTGCCATATTCAGTGTCTTCCACCCCGTACGAGGCGAGACGTTTGTGTTTTGTTTTAAACGTCCGTCTACGTCTGTGTGTGTCTCAGTGCCACAGACAGATACAGAAACGGGTGGACAGATTATAACGCGGTTTCCTGCGTGTTAATGTTACCTATTATAGTAGGTTTAGTCTAGTCTCGAAAACCGGTTTATTGGTTCGAAAGATATCAACTTATGAGGAAGCCAGTAAGCCAAATTGAAGATTTCTTTTAATTTTACGTAATGTATGTATAAACTCATTTGCTGAAAACGTGGCTGCAGATTACCTGCAGGGACCTACCTAATTATCCTTGCTGATAAACTAATTGAAATCCTACATAAGAGTACACACTGTACTGTACCATGTACTTCTATAGTAAACTTTAGTATTTCAAAATTGCTTACCTCTAGTCTAAAATCTTAATTACTTACATACTCATATCTACTAGACTTACTTACTCATATCGCCTTGTACGGAAAATCGTGAAGATAAAGTTAACACTGTGTATTGCAAACCTAATGAGTCCTAATTTAGTTTATCGCCTAATATGAAATGTATGAGACAAAAATCGTGATTTTTCGGATGTTGTTATTATCCGTGGTGAGTGTGGCTCCTCGCCACACAACAAAATGAGAGACGAAGATGTTTTTGCGCGCTTAATATATCATCTGCGAAGCTAATGATCGCTATAACTTTACTTTTTTCAAGTATCTAAAACGCTAAGTGATGTCATGTGGCTTTGTTGTTTGTTTGACTGTCATTTGTCATTTCGGGTCTCCTAATTATACATTTTCCTCTTATCACAATCGTCATATGGATGATAATGGAACTAAACGGTGTATCACGGAAGAGGAAGACAGTCAATTGTTTTATTGTATAGTGGTGAAGTGTCTCTGTTGAGGATGTAGTCGTGATAACCATCAGCTAACGACGATGCGCCAAAGCGTCACAACATTAACACACGAAAAAACCAACAAAACAAAGACCATTAAGGCTTTTTGTGATGGCTTTGAAAAATAGACAGTCATAAAGTAGATTTGTATTAACTCAAGGCGCAAGTTTAATGCGAATTACAATATAAAAGCACACACAAAATCATTGTCTTCAGTAACAAATTCAGCAGTAGCAATAGCAAGTGCTATCGTTCTCTTGTAAGTTGCTAACATAAGTTTAGATTTTAAATAGTATGGAACTTATCAAGTCTGAACTTCGATAGTCAAACCTAGATAGTTCATATCACACTGCCCGCCGCCACCGCCGTTTCATGTGAAAAAGAAACTTTCAATCCCGTTTCCCGTTTCAATGCGTTTTTTTTTGCGAGAGTAGAAATAACTCTCACAATATGGTAGTAAAGGAGAAACCTCAATTAATCTGCGCTTAGATAGTATCCTACAGAATAGGTAAAGGGGTTTAATCGGTTGTGTCCCGGTGGGCATTAAGAGTTTTATTTATTACAATTTTATTTGGAATTTGTATGCCCTTTCATGTCTTCTTTCTTTCTATTTTTTCTTCAAGGGTGTTGAAGCGCCTGCACCTGGCTCTTTCATGTCTTTCTTTCCTTACCTCACGGCGTCTTCACTTCCAGAACCCCTCCAACCATGAAGGTCCTGGTAATCCTGTCTGTGGCAGTGGCGGTGTCTCTGGCGCGCCCCGAGGAGCTGTACTCCGAGAAGTACGACGACTTCGACATCGACTCGCTGATCGCGAACGAGCGCCTTCTCAAGTCGTACGCAGAGTGCCTCCACGGGAAGGGGCCCTGCACGGCCGAGGGGAAGGAATTGAAGAGTAAGTATCGTATTTCATGCAACTTCGTTTGCGTGTATCCAGCAATTACCTATTACTAACCGAGACGAGAACACATTACACTGAAACAACTATTTGGTTCCTATTTACCGAATTTCGAGTTACAAAAGAGTTTAGTTGCTGTGGTGACTGCCAAACATCTGGCTACCACAGTTACACATTTCGCTTATGTCAGTCTAGTTAACAATACTTTACGAAAAAGTTGTGTAACTAAACTGTTCATCTTGTTCTGGTGCAGTCGTATATATTTCGCATATATTTATTTCACATAACAGAAAAAAGATAAACAATACAGAAAAGATATGAACAAAGACAAGCTTATCTCTATCTTATTATTATCTGCAGTTAGATATAAAAGTAATATGTTAATCTAGATCTAGCTCATCGTCATAATCATCATACTCTTAGCCCACATCAATTAATTGCTGGGCGAAGGCCACTTCTCTAAAGTGCCAATCCGCACGGTAGCCAACCGTATCCATTGGGATCCTGTCGTCTTGGTGATATCGTCGGACAATGGGCAGGTGGTGTGCCTACTGGCCTTATCGCTCCCCTAGCGCATTAATCAAATACCTAGCTCATCTAAAAATATTTAAAATGTTAAATATCCAAATGCGTCCAGCCGTTTCAGCATGAAAACACAACTTTCAAAGGGTTTCGAACATTTTAGAGAATTACATCTTTAGGTATCCAAGAGAAGTTCAATGTTGGAATAATATTGGTGGGATAATAAGATTAAAACATAAACAAACACTACAGAGAAGATTTACACAAAATCAAACTTATCTCTGAAAAGAGATTTCTTCCTGCAAACCAAGGATGGACGGCATAAGTTACAATAAATATACTAACTATAATATTTTTACCTTACCAGAATACATTCCGGAAGCAGTCCAAACCGAATGCAAGAAGTGTACGCCAAAGCAAAAGATCATGGTGCGCAAGATCATCGTGGCTATTAAGGAGAGACTGCCTGAGGATTGGGAAACACTTGTCAACACCTTCGACCCGAAGAAAGAGCATGCTGAAGCCATCGGCAGGTTATTGTCTGATGAGAACTAAACCAGCGGTTCCTGAAGTTTTAACAACAGTTATGTAACAATGAGTATTGCTATTTTGTTGTGTTAGGATTACGATTCGAATGTGGCTTCTGTTTACTGTCAGGTAAATTGCACAAGTGATGTTTTATTATAAGAGATTTTTTTTCGATGTTCCTAAAAATACTTTTATATCTATAAATAGATGCTTAAAAAGGAGAATAAAGTATTAAGCTTGCTTTATGCGATCTGTTTTTCTCACAAGTCTAGGTTTTTTAAATATAAACCTAAAAAACACCAGACATAACTAATAAATCATGCATTATTGAAGGCTTTCCGGCTAATAGTGACAAAATTATATTTTATAATTCTATGCATATTTTTGCAGTAGATTACTGTTGGTCAGTTTATTCTAGAATAAAAATAATATTAATTGACAAACCAAAATAATAAATCATTGCCTGCGATTCTGTGGTCACCGCGCAAGAGCTGCAAGATTTGAAGGTTCTTTATACTTTGTTCTTTATACTTTATTTCACAGAAAAAACATATTACAGACACTTAATATTGGGAAAAACATGTACAAAGGCGAGCTTATCTTTAAAAAGAGATCTCTTCCAGCAAAGGAGGAAGGTTGACAGTTTAGTGCCTTTAGTTCCTCTAGTTTAGTGGTTTTGACACCTCAAGAATAGCCCACATATCAATTAAGTACACATGACTGGTTACGCAAAAAAATACTTGTATTGTTTTATTTAGTGTTGGTGCAGCAACAAAATCTTTCAACTCTTTACATATTGCGGGTTTTGCGGGCCACGAGAAATAGCTCTCACTGAGAAGGATAGATGGAGCAGTGGATAGTAATAAAGACCTTTTCGACCTAATTACTATCACTTCACTATTTATGGGCAATCTCTTCTAGAATTGAATTTATTGATTACCAAACATTTACATTACATACAGGCATACATTGCTTCTGGCCCCACACTAAGATACACTGTGTCGTGGGAACCAGAAACAGCGACATCACAAACATGTAAACATCCAAGACTGGTTTTTTTTTCGCACAGAAGCACAATTAGAATTAAATATACAAAACAGTTTTTTCAAATAAGCTGGGAGAGGCATACCTCCCCTTGGGTACTAGGATAGCAGGATGTCGTAGGAAGTTACAGGGAAAAATACTTAGCTTTTGGTACGAGCCAGCAAGAGTTCCCATTGCATGAAGTACTCTGCAAATTAAACATCTAGAAGCTATTCACAAACATGATATAAACTATATCTATCATTATCTGCACGGCCTATATCTGCACGGCCTATATCTGCACGGCCTATATCGTCTTTGGCCATATCATAATATGGCTGGTTTTAATGAAAACATGTCTTTTTAAAGCATTTTTATTTAGCACTACGTGATGTTTTTTGTGTTATACATGTCAAACTAACACGAAGGCGATTCGGGAGGTTTACAGCTTTCAGTTTTTCTTTTCACCTAAGCTACCACAGTGTTTCCCTAAAATATTTTATCGTTTCATGATATTTCACGGTAGGCCATTTCATGATAAGGCTAATTTTTTTCGCTTGCGACCATTATGTTTCTTGGGAAAAGTTGTTCGTATTGATGGGTACTATCATTCCCCAAAATATGGTCAGCTAATTAAATGTCACGCTGTAAAGGCATCTAGTTCTATGAAAAGTGCATAGTAACAATATTGCATATCTTTTCTATCTCTGCTCTCTTTGCTATCGCCGATACTTATAAATGTTCCCATGTACAGTCAGCCAAGCAAAGAGCTGACCCCCCCAGACTTATTAATTCTGTACGATAGGGGGTCAGATATCTGCTTGTCTGACTGAACCAAGGTCATTAAGAATTTGTTAGAAGTTTGCTTGATGTGCAAAGCGTTTTTATATTTATATTCCATTAAAAAAGTTTAAATATCAAAATTGCTTAGCCGGTATCCTATACAAGGTATTGCGTAATGATGAATATGAAAAAACTTATTAATCTTGCCCGAAAACGGGTATATAATTCATATAATTTTTAGAACCATGCACACTTTGGATTTAATCCTGTAACAGGTAACATTATTTTCGAATTACTAGTTCTTTCTTGCTATGATTGCTACCTTACAGACTTCAATCTTACGGATGGACGGACGGACAGACGGATGGCGGAGGCTTAATAATAGGGTCCCGTTTGTCGGGTACGGAATGGAACCCTAGGAAGTAAATTCGAGGATTAGGCAGGATGACTATTAAGCCTGTTTTCACACCGACAGCGTCTCTCGCCGAGTCCAACCATGAAGTTCGCGATCATCGTCACCCTGGCCTGCGCCGCTCTGGCCGCCGCCTCCTCCGACTTCTACAATGACTTCGGTGATATCGAATCTATGACTGGCAGCGCTGAGAATATAGCTGTCTTCCTGGCTTGCTACACCGACAAGGGACCTTGCACTAAAGACGCTGCTTACTATAAGAGTAAGTTTATACCGACTTCTCTCGCTCCAACGTCTATTGTTCTCGATTGTAAGTTTGTTCGTCCTATGCCCTTATCTGAGAATACCGATTCGTCCATTTGCAATATCCTATCTTCCATGATCTTACCAGAGATAGATTTGACAGTTTTTCTATGGAAATTATGTCAAATTTGACCCTATCTAGCGGCCGATTGAAAGAAAGAAAGAAAGAAATGGCGTTTATTACACAACAGACCATAGGTAGTGAGTGCCGCGGTGTGTTCTTTCCCTCTGCTGTGCAAAAGGCCCTAACTCATCGCTGGTTTTCAGTTAGGCCAGATTGAGGATAGACAGGTTATTGAAAACGGCGGTAAGCTACTATACATTGTGTAGGTTGTGTGAACTCTATGTGGTTGCGTTAGCAACTTGGTTCATGGTGATTAATATTTTATTAATCACCATGAACCAAGTTGCTAACTTAGATCAGACGAGGCTGAGCAAGAACGCAATTTTAGTCAGCTTTACTGCTCATCTAAACTGTTATATGCAGGGTAAATTATCTGGTTTCAAAATGTAAAGTGGCTTATATATATCCATCTTAGTAAGTAAGTAAATGTTGCCAATGTCCTCACCGAGAGGCACAGGCCTTTACCCAGATACGAGTAAGATTGAGCCATCTCCGCCACGCTGGCTCTGTGCGGGTTGGTGGAGTGGTTTTACGACTACCGCACACTACCAAGTAGTGACATAGTGGCCGGGACCCGAAACACGGAGCGTCCTAATTATCTCATTGGTACATGGCCAGCACCGGGATTCAAACCTGCATCTCCTGCATGAGAAGCAAGCGTATGATTCCCGCTAGACCACGGAGCTCTCCTCTCATATCCATTTTAAAACATGATTTATTTTCCAAAACCGTGTTCCTGGTTGACTATACAAAGTGTAAATGAATTAACGCAAAATGAGAAACTACTTTGTTTTAGGGACACCATTCTGAGCAACTTTCACCATGAAACCGATTTGATCAGAGCAATTTTATTTATCACTTCCCAGTACATTTTGGCCTGAGTGGATCAGCTGATTTGTATGGAGAAGTAAAAAAAAAGTTGCTCTGATCAGATCGGTTTCATAATAAAAGTTGCTCACAATGATGTCCCTAACAAAGTAGTTTCTCATTTTGCGTTAATTCGTTTACACCTTGCATAACTAATATATGTAGATACCTAATTAATTTCATCTATTTCAGGCGTCGTCCCCGACTTCGTCAAGAACACCTGCAGCAAGTGCACTGAACTCCATAAGAAGCAGATCAAGAGCATCCTGTCAGACTGCTACAAGTACTTCCCGGAACAAACCAAATCGCTGATAGCCCAGCTTGACCCTGAGGACAAGCTGTTCCCCGCCCTACACGCCGTCATCGGGTACTCGCAATGAGGCACTCTCAGAAGCTGAAGGAAGATTGCGCTGGCGCTGATGTCTTTTTTTAAATTGTGTTTTATGGCCCTGAAAAGTAGTCCAACATTCGATTTTGTTATTAATTCTTTAATAAAATAAAGTTTTCCTGGTTCACTAACATGTATTTTTATTTACTTATCTCATACTTGCTTGAGATACAAAGTTAAATACAAGGAATTTGAAAGGATCGATGTCTATTTCTTATGGATTATTATAAGTGTATATTTAGCTTAAAGTCATGTAGGTTTCAAACACTACTAACGACTACTTATATAGTTTAGTAACAAATCTAGTACTTATATTATGAATTTAAAGTATGTATATCATCCATGTAAACCAAATAAAACATCAACAACTATACTTACTGAGTTTATTCCATACTTGTCCAATTTTTTTTTACTAACAAACAAGAAATCTGACTTTTCTAGTGAAGGTAATGGGCGATTTTCTGACAGCTAAAAATAATTCCGAAAGCTGCCAACAGATGGCTTTGTATCAACATGGGGACAAGGGGTCACCTCACACCAATAATTAATATCTACTCCCATGGTTGAAACTTTGTATTATAATTACCTACTATTTACTGATTAGCCAGTAATTTTGTTTGATGAGTAAT
Organism: Argyresthia albistria; assembly: GCA_963457715.1. NCBI lineage: Eukaryota > Metazoa > Arthropoda > Insecta > Lepidoptera > Argyresthiidae > Argyresthia > Argyresthia albistria. The sequence goes on along the minus strand of OY735271.1, from coordinate 6,238,451 downwards.
TTTTCGCCTACAAACGTATAATAATGACAATAATGTTAACAATACGTCATTATTTTGCATGTGTATGGTACTTTTGACGTTTTGATAGGCCGATTTTCGTAGCAAATTACGTTTCGTTCACTTAATTTTTTTATTTATCGATTTCCAGAAAAACTAGGTAAGTACGCATTACCTCACAAAAATTAAAGCACTTTCATATGAAAAGTGACTACTTACCAGCTATCCATTATACACCTTTTTATTATCAAATTAAGAATGAATGATATAAAAGCCGATCTAGATTCGAGTATAGAACTACTGAAGTTGTTTTTTTTAAAACTCCCCCATTATGTGAAAATTTATATTAAACTAATCCTGTCATGCCTAAGTTTGCTGAAAGAAATCTCTTTTTAGAGATAAGCTTACCTTTGTACATATATTTCACTGAATGTTACTTTTTTCATATTTTTGTGCAATAAAGTAAGTTTTTTATACTTAATAATAAATTAAATGAATGATTTGAAATTTTGAACTGAATCGCCGAGCTTGATAGAACTGAATATTGAATTAATAAAATTAGTTCAGAATTTTATACAAGGTGTAAATGTATTTACACAAAATACTGTGGTAATTAATACATCAAAGTTTTCACTTCTCCATACAAATCAGCTGACCCACTCAGGCCAAAATGTACTGGAAAGTGAAAAATAAAATTGCTCTGATCAAATATGTTTCATAATGCAAAATGCTCAGAATGATGTCCCTAACAAAGTAGTTTCTCTTCATTTACACGTTTTGCATAATCATCATGAATAAGTTTTTGATTGATTTAACTTATATGTATTGGACAAGTTAGAATAAATATTGTGTATCATATTAAAATAGTTATAGCAATATGTAATAATAACATATAAAAATCGGTCAAGTGCGGGTTGGAATCGCACACGAAGGGTATCGCACTATCGTATAACAAAACCTAAGCACTCAAAAAAAAAAACAACAAAAAAAGATTATGCCCTCACGAGGATTTTAACTCACGACCTACGGATTGCGAGCCTACATCATACCCACTGAGCTACCTGAACGATGTAGGTTGACGTGAAATATACCATCATATTGAAATGCATGGGTGTCTCAAAATAAGTCTCTTGTATGGGGTCCTCATACATGGGTGTCTCAAAATAAGTCTCTTGTATGGGGACCCCCTTTAATATGTAATATCTCTCGTATTTCAGTATTTGTTGTTGTTGCGGCAACAGAATTACTTTTTTCTCCCCTATAGTATTTCGAAAGACCTTTCAAATGTCACTAGTTGCTACACCGGTGGGCCCAAGGTTCATACAATTTTGGTCATTGTTCTTTCATGATTGTAGGTCAACAGAAAGTATCCTATAGGTTTGGGTCCATTGCGATTACTCTGGAAATCCAACAATTTCACGGAGTAAATGGTCGTAGAGTTCTATAGCTATGTCACTATGAGATGCATTTCATTTGTGTCCATTGTGTGGGGCCTGGTTTTTTTGAGCAGCCTTTAAAACCTTCTCTGGACTGAGGACAATAAACCCAAACAAGAATTACATAAGCAAAACTTGATTTAGAGATTAAATAAGACTCGCACAGAAAATGTTTTTTATAAGTACGTAAGTAGGTACATGTAGATAGCAGTTCAAGTTTTTCTACCTTGAGCACAAATCAACAAACTTGTTACTGGTACGAGTACGAGCCAGCCAGGGCACCCGTTGCATGAAGTACTCGTTACTTGTGTACTCGTTTAATGTACGTGTAACGTCTTGATTCAACGTTAAATAATATATAATATACACAGTCCTTGGCTATGTAAGGACTAACTGAAGCATAATAAGCTTATATCTAAGCACAAACCTAGATATACATAGCTGTTTCATTGCATTCATAGTATTAGCACTAGAAATAGAAATAAGATTGCTATGCCCGCGTTCAGACTCAGTAAGGTTGCTCACTCTTTTATGAGAGTATGTGTTAGTTTTTATAATAAAATACCTAATGAAGCAACGGCCTATTGAAGAAGTCTTATTACAGTGTAAAAGAATATTTAGATGACAAAACTGCATGGTCTTTACCATCTCAGCGCACAGAAATCCAAAGAGGGGCGTTGGACTGAGTCAGTACGTCTCTCCTCGGTGTATTTCCTTAGAATTAAGTAGAAATACATAACATTGTATTTTTAAGGCAATTATTATAGTAATTATTTAAAAAAAAGAGGTACGGGGGAGTTTCTTGCCCTTCTTTCCTCCATCCCTAAGCCCACAACTTCCGAAGGGGCGGTAGTATACAAAAATATTAATATTATATTGACGTTGACTAAGTAATATGTATGATTTTATGGTAAATAAAAAATTTGAACTTGAACTTGAACTCTACACCCTCTGATGAAGGTATTTTTACGAAATGGCTATTTTTAGGGTTCCGTACCCAAAGGGTGCCGAACGTGACCCTATTACTAAGCCTCCGCTGTCCGTCTGTCCGTATTTTTAGGTGAGCTTTATACCTATGTAGCAACGCGTGAATATAAAGTAACAATACCCATCTTGGGCTCTCTGCTGCTATTTCTTTATAAAGCAATTTTGGTAAATCTGTGCATAAAGTGCAAGACACATTAATTATTATTTCCAAAAAAGTAGTTTTAAATAGCAAAATAAATTAGCCGGTATCCTATATAAATAATTTATCATAGCACATATTATATTAGCATAGCAGGAAAAAACCTATTAACCTTGACCGAAATCGGGTATATAATGGATAGAGTTTGTTGTAAGGATTACACACTTTGGATTTGATCCTGTAGAAGGTAACACTATTTATGTGAAATATTCACATACTAATTACCTACTAATTTTATTCTTTATGATCTATCGTGATCATTTGTGATTTTAAATAATATTTTATGCACTTCATAGAAACATTAGCTTATTTTTAATTGCTTTTTCATTTACAACTTTCATGAATGGCCGCCAAAACTACAAATTTACAAAACTTTAAGGAAACGTCAAAACGACGCCAACTTTAACCAAAACCTTTTCAGCTTGAGCCTCCACTCGATCCCAATGTAAAATGTCTTGATAGACGGACAGATAAACGGACAGACAGATAGACACACAGATAGACGGACAACGAAGTTCATTTTAAAGATCGGAACCCTAAAAGTATTTTATTCCTGTCTTTATTCACTATTACTGTTTCCACATCCACAGCATCTGTCACCCAGTTTAACCATGAAGTTCGTGATCATTGCCACCCTGGCCTGCGCCGCCCTGGTCGCCGCCACTCCTACCCTCACCTCCTACAACGATTTCGGTAATATTATCGAGACCATGTCTGGCAGCGCTGAGAAGACGGACGCCTTTCTGGCTTGCTTCACCAGCAAGGGCCCTTGCACTGACGATGCTACATACTTCAAGAGTAAGTCTATTTATCAATCTAGTTTAAATACTTGGTGATGTGTATTTGTACTACACGTGTGCATTTTATTTGTGTTTGTGCATCTGCATAATCTCTCATGACGCCATGACTGACCAGAACCAAATATTTTGTCAAGACGAATCAAATCAGACCAAACTTGCATCAATTTATTACATACAGAGTCACCATTGTCCATATTTTGGCTCCATCATCACAAAACCAAATGTGGAAACGTGTTGAAAGTATGAAAAACATATTTTTGATGCCACATACGTTACTAGCATAACCTGATCTATTTCAGGCGTCGTCCCCGACATCGTGAAGACCGGTTGCTCCAAATGCACTGACCTACAGAAGGTTCAAGTGAGAACCGTGCTGGCCGATTGCCACAAATACTTCCCGGAGCTCTCCAAGGGCCTGCAGGCCCAGCTGGACCCTGAGGACAAGCTGTTCCCCGCTCTACACCTCGTCATCGACCATGCTAAAGTCTAATTAAGATATCGCAATTGTAAACCAATTAGATAATTATTTGCAAAATCGTTATCTATAAATATACTTAGATAATACAATTACCAAGTCAGTTTTTCTTAATGGCTCAATTCTGAGAATAATAGAAATTGAAACTTTACTGTTATTACCCAATATCTTTAGGTTTTGATAAAACTAATCTTGGTAGTTAGGTTCCTCAATTTGTTACCCGTGTTGTTATTTAAATCTTTAATGAAATAAAGTTATTTTGCGTCAACAATATCTTCTTTACTTGATTCATATTACGATTTTCTATTAGTTTTGGTGCAAAGCATCAAATTTATCATGATGCTATAATAGTAAGTTTGTTGGTACTCGTTGGGTACGGAGTCCTGCCAAGGATATTTGGCGAAGGCGTTGAGCCATAGAGTTACTTTAGTTCATTGTACAATGAATAAAATAGGGCGTGAGTTATAAAAGAATAAAGTATGATATCATCCATTTAAACCAAATTATGTATTTTTGTAGAAACACAGAAATTAGCAGTTTTCAGATTTTTTCCCTTTACTTGTGCTATAAGATCTTGCGTTGTGCCAAATTTCATTATTGTAGGCCTACGGGAAGTACCCTACAGGTTTTGGGTCCATTGCGATTACTATGAATCAGTCGTAGCGTTCGATTGCGTCGACCTAGAGATGGTTTTTTCACAGCTATATGCGACCACAGACAATTGATATAAATATCAGCTTGATACGTTTACGCGTTATTGGTAAAAATGTCTTGACTTGACACACAGGCAGACAGATAGACAACAAAGTGATCCTATAAGGGTTCCTTTTTTTCCATTTAAAGGATCAGAACCCTAAAAATGGACTTTGTTACATAGCCTTTGCATTTTTACTCGGAAAATAACGAAAAGAGTCATTTGAATTTCCAATAAATACAATTATGTAGTGTGTAATGTCTTCCATAATAGTATGAGAAATTGTACTGTTTTTTTTTGTATAAGTGGTTTTCATAGACGCTGAAATGAAACAGGGTGTGAGTTATAAAAGGGTTCCGCACCATCGCACAAGAAAGAAGTGCCTGACAGTTCAATATCTTCAATCTTCATCTCGTAATTTCGCTATACAAAAATATCAGGCGCTATTATATTGAAATTGACTTATGTAAATGTAAATGTAGCCCATTAATGTCCCCACCGAGGGGCACAGGCCTTTACTCGGATCCGAGCAAGATTGAGCCATACTCCACCACGCTGGCTCAGTGCGGGTTGGTGGAGGGGTTTTTACGACTACTACATACTACGAAGTAGTGATAGTAGCCGGGACCTACAGCTTAACGTGCCATCCGAAACACGGAGTGTCCGATAATGTACTTAAGACAAATTAATCATCTCATTGGTACATGGTCAGCACCGGGATTCGAACCTGCATCTCTTGCGTGAGAAGCAAGGTGAAACCCACTAGACCACGGAGTACTTAGCACGGACTTATAGTACAATTAAATTTTAAATACACTTAATTTTTTCGTGTATAGTATTTTTTGTTGTAGCGATAACTGATACCTATGTTCTGTGAAAATTTTAACTTTCTAGTTATTACGGTTCGTGCGACGACGGTTCGCTGACGGACACACAGACAGACGGACAGCGGATGCTCAGTAATAGGATCCCGTTTGGAACCCTTCGTGTACGGAACCATAAAAAAACACAATATACCGTCACGCCTTTTCCCATACGGGGTGGCAGAGGCACGATTGCGCCCAAATATAAAAATTATGAAAAGATACACATATACCTCCGAAGCACACTTATAAACTTATTTGATGGCCCTGGTTAAGTGGGAAAGTGAGAGATAGAACTATTGCCACCTAAGAAGACAGAACTTGTATCCCGTTGATGTCTTTTGTATAAACAGGAAGGGAAGAGTTCAACGTGTAGCGACGTTCAGCGGGTCGATTCTCGCGCCTTCGATAGACGGATATCGAGACTAATATTGACAGATTCCCATACGAAATCACTCGATATAGGTGTAGATATCGTATATCGAATGCGCGAGAATCATGCTCCAGTTTCGAGAATCATTCTTCTTATATTTATTTCAGTGTGATTTAGTTGTTATATTACAATACAATATTCAAGATAATGATGACCAACGTGATGGAGAGGTTGGTTCAGGTTGAATTTGACAGTTGAGTTTGAAACTGAGTTAATGTAGTTATCGATGTTCGTCTAAGGCCCGGTTTCCTAGGCGCTAATTCAGTTGACAGGTTGGTTAAATCAGTTTTGGCCAATCACGTGTCTCTATTTCAAATAATAGCGGCGCGTGATTGGCTCAGGCTGTAATTTTAACTTGTATATATGTTATACTTAGCTGGATCCACACCGAACGGTCGAAAGCGCTCCGATCGCGCGCGGCTGGAGCGTGTTGGATCAGCCATGAGGATCGCAAGAAATTGTAGCTGGATCGGTCAAGTGTGATGCGCTATCCATGCTGGATCACGGATCGCGAGATCGCCGATCCAAGATGGATCGTTTGGTGTGTATCCAGCTATTCATCTGTTACTTCGTTGCATCGGAACATCAATCCATGATCAAAATGGCTATGGCGATGATAAATCGGAGTAGTATTGCTATTACTTATAAAATATTAAAATTACTTCACGGTTGTGTACATTATTTATATTCAAGCCTATTTCGCAAAAGTTCAGCCAATATTGGGGGTTCACCACTGTTTTCCTTACAGAGTATTACTTAAGTTCCTAGTAATCTGCGGCAATCTATGAGTATACAAACTGCAAGGCATGGCTAAGCACCTACTCCCGACACAGTTATGTCCAAAATGATCTATCCTACCCCTTCCTTCCCAATCTACATTAAATCTTATGCGATTCAGTAAAGGTGCAAAGTTGCGTAAAGATATTGAGTAAGGTTACACAGGTACCTCGAGGGAGGTAGAGGCTTATCGTCGACAATATAAAAGCAGTGTTGCTTACTGTCACTGCTAGTTCTTTGGGTCAGCTAACGAAAGTAAAAGGTGGGTGAACGAACCGTAAGCCAAGCGGTGCTAATAAGTGCGCTTATACAAGCGATTGTAGAGCATAGTGATATGATAACTGTGACCTAGTTCGTGTAAAGCAGATCTATAAACAATTCTGACTTTATTATCAAAATTAATTACAACACTGATTAAACATAATAATTATATCGAGTATTGAATATGGCTACACTTGGGCACCACTGTGCGTTTGCTATCCCGTATGGGAAAAGGCTGTATTGTTGTGACTTTAATAAAATCATCATGTGGTCTTTGAAAACAAACGGCATGTTTTGTTTACCCGGAAAACTCAAGTCAAACTCGTCATACCTTCAACACTAACAATTCAACTCTCTTTATAGACATACATCACAATAGCTTTATGGACTTGAGTGTTAATAAAAATTCAAGACACATCCCTTCAACCTTCGTCTCTCGAGTGTTTGCGACAAAAATTTCATTGTCGTCTGATTTGCATCAAGAGCTAGTCACAAGCTGATACGACTACGAGTATATTTTAAACTGTAACTGTAGTCAAAGTACAAAGTTGGTAATCGGCTTTTCGTTTTGCAGAAAGTCAAGATGAGAACTTTGTTGGTCCTGGCGTGTCTGGTGGTAGCTGTGTTTGGGGCTGATAAGTACAATGCGAAGTACGACAATTTTGACGTAGAGACGCTGATTTCCAACGAGAGACTCCTGAAGTCGTACGTCAACTGCTTCTTGGAGAAGGGACGCTGCACCCCGGAGGGATCCGACTTCAGAAGTGAGTACACATTTTCAAACAAATCTTGTGATATTTGTAATAAATATTTGTCGGGGCGCAATGGAGTTTCGGGTTTGGCTTAAAGTTGGCATAACTGTGCCTCTGCCACCCCTTATGGGAAAAAGCACTATGTTTTGTTTAGTTCTTAGGTATGTGTTTGGGCCGAATGAAATCTCTTGTGAGACATAGGTTTACATCATTACATACATCTGCCTGCACGTATGTTTTGTGTTGTACAATAAATATTTATGAAATTTTAAGCACGAGTGTAGATTTCAAATAATATTTCCTCAAAAAGGACGTCCTTACCAACCTTTAGAAGAGGACAGTGGACAAATAAAAAATATGTTCCATGCCTGTGTATGATTAACCTAGGTCGCTTTAATCAGTTTATTTGGTAGAAGGTCAAGTTTCTCAGAAATTCTACTGATAGTGAAGGATAACTAGGCCCAACTCTGTGCAATAAGTCCCCGCTCGTATGGGCCAGGTGCAGTCACTAGAACCCCCTGGAGAAGTATGCAACACTCAACAGTACCTTAATTATGTGCATACCTCTAAGTACTCATTAAGTTAAGCATGCATTCGTGATCACTGATTACACACTAGCGGTCCGCATGTTGCATCAATCCGGTGTAAGTAAATATAAACAAGCTGTGAGTATTGTGTGACCACATTGTTCCGCTAACAGGGTCAGGGTCATGCGTTCAATATTACACAGATTATGTAAAAGTTTTTTGAACGCAACAGCAAATATTTATATGTGAATTTAATGTAGATATACTGTGTCGTCGTACTCTGAATTTGTTTGTTATCTTATGAAACACGGATTCAGAGTTCATATTCATTCATGTTTTATGTGTGTGTAGCAATGTTTGATCAAGCTCGAAGCACGTAAATCTGTCAGGCTCTTCTGCATCTACTTTTTGTTTTATTACTGCAGCAGAACATATTATTTTTGATTTTGCTGTTCTGGTTTCAATCAACTATAAGGGTTAGAAGATATTCAGCCTACAATAGGCTGTTTCCAGCTAGTCAAAGTAGATACTTTTTATGAACTGTCAAAACGGTACTTTAGTTCCTGAGTTCTATAAAATTTCACAAAGTGACGTCATGTGAAGAGTGGCATCAAATGCAACAAATTAATCTTATAAATATACAGGTGACTGCGGGGTCGTGTAACATAGCACCATAGTGACCTTAGATTTGCCTATTGATTAGGAATGTAATGCTGTAGATGAGAGCTCGCTAATTCATAGTTTTTTTTGGTACATAAAAATAATTGAAATGTATGTCTTATTTTGGTTCAGGGTCTGTTGATCAACCTACACACTCTACAAGCGCAACTGTCTTTTGACTCTGTTATTTTTTTATGGTTAGTTATTGTTCTGAGATTTATGGCCTTTGATTTTGACACTTCTTACTCCTCTGATTAGTTTATTTGAAACAGGTTTTAACATTGTATTTGAATTGTAAGGTGACCAAACATTCAGAATTAATAAAGATAATCAATTTATTAAATTACTAACGCATAGTTGTGATTATTTAAATACTAGCTAAATATCTGAAACCGCAATCATTTACCGAGTTAAAAACAATATATTAGAGTCAAGACCCAAAAGTCATCCTGTATATGCCGGAAATATACAATTCTGAGAATGTCACGCCATTTTGTATATGATGCTTTAACTTCAGACTTATTCCTAAATTTATTTGATCAATTTCCTGGTTTTCATTACAGAGGCACTTCCTGAAGCGGTTGAGACGACGTGCGCGAAATGCACTGAAAAACAAAAGAACAACATCCGGAAGGTCATAAAGGCGATCCAAGCTCGTCACCCGAAGCAATGGGATGAGCTGGTGAAGAAAAATGACCCAACAGGAAACCACCGAGAAGAATTCGAGAAGTTCATCCATGAGAAGAGCTAAGCAACCAAAACTAACAAAAAGACTGTCCCATTTGCGCTATTTGTAAAACTAGAGCCCATAAGATAAACTCGGTGATTTGGAGTATGTTCATACATTTGTCATCAATGTCGTAATTATCGTGTTATCTATTTTACTCCGGGTTAACAGTTTAGCGCAAGGGGGCCTAAGCTATTTAGTTACCTAAGAAGTAAATGGAGAGTCGATATGGGTTTGGAAAAATAGTGTTTTACCCATTATTAGGTAAATACGGAGTTGGGCTTCGAGTTCGAGTTGTTAAATATAGCTCTTTTAGATTTCGTAGGCGGATTATGTGATTAATCATTGTATTGAATTATTTTTATTTATTTCAATCAATACATTGGACTGAAACTAAAACCAATTGCACAGTTTGTACAGTTTGTTGAAGAACAAATGATTTTAATAAAAAATGTTATTATATGTCTGCGTAATTTACTTGCATGTCTGTAACCTATGATTGTGAGTAACGAATACAATTTAATGAATGTCGTTTGATAAGTAGAACAAGCAACCAGCCAGTTATTGGCCATTTGCGAAATCTCAATTTTATAGTACATATTTATCTCGGTGAATTTTAAATATTGTTTCTTTCGAACTTACTTATACATATTTATCCACTAAACATGAAGTTTTGAGCGAAAAAAAGGGATTCTCTTCATATAGTTCGGGAAATATTAGCTGGCCGTCTGTAATCTAGTTTGTGATCTTTTGTTCTGCGGAAACCATTAGCGGACAAAGGGTGTAAAAGGGTGGTCCAGCACGCTTCCATTATTACAAACAAACGTAATCTTTACCTGAAAGACGGAGTGACTCCGGTGACAATGATGATTTTACGACTCGCTTTTGTTCGATATAGTCAAAAAGATCTTAGTCAAGATTACAGACAGCCAACTAATATTTCCCGAACTATACTATTTTAGACATTGACCTTTGACCGTCGACGTCAAAGAAATAAAGATAAAAAATAATATTGGGAATGCACGTGCATTCAACATCATATAATGTCAGAAGTCAAGAGGTACTACATCCATGTTGACGCAGCGGATGTTAACAATGTGAGTTACTTTGGATTTGTAGATACTTCTGGATTTGTATGTTGTGATTCTTGAGTGCTGAAATATATCTGATGTTTAGCTGGATGATACAGCCTCCGTCTGCAAACGGTGTCGCAATATATTAGAGGAGCGGATGTCATGGTGATGACGCGTACGGAGTAATATCTAGTCTCCAATATGATCGGCAACTAAGGGCGACTAGCTATAAAGCGGAATAAGACTTAACACGAGTAAACTTTGTCAACTCTATACAAATTTGTCAAACTTGGGATAAGTCTTATTCCGCTTTATAGCTAGTCGCCCTTAGTTGCCGATCATATTGGAGACTAGATATTACTCCGTACGCGTCATCACCATAACATCCGCTCCTCTAATATATTGCGACACCGTTTGCAGACGGAGGCTCTAGATATATTAGTGGTTCAGTCGCAATCTATCCAATTAAATTTTCTGGTCTGTGTAATCCTATTTAATGCTTCGATAGACCACGAATTACCAAAGAGTAACCTGATTTGCCCAGTTCACTAAATCAAATCCACGACAAAACCCACGCAGATTCTGATTGAAGTTTTAACAATCACTCTACCACAATTATTAGCTAGATTTGACTGCGCGAATGGGTCCTGACAGCGTCAGTGCTCACTGGAACAAAGAGGCTTAGTCATAATTTTCGTAAGAGATTGCTCGGTGAGTTGTATCGGTGTTTGTGTGTCACGTGCCCCTCGGTGTCAGGACAGTGCGCAACAGAACGCTGCGCTGTCGCAACCCCCGCACCACGTACCGACTTATATAACCGCGCAGAAATCCATGCGCAATCATTCTTTATATGACGCCGGATTTTACGTCACAATTCTGTACTTTTGTAGATCAAAGAAATGGCTTAGGTCTTCCGCATATGGATCGGAAGCATATGGAGCTATGCGATGCGACGCGACAGCAATCTCATATACTTAGAGTTGCATAAAATTTTGTTTCACCTGTTTTATACGAGTATGTGAGTTGCGTCGGCCTTTAGTAGTAAACATAGAGATAGAGCACAATAAGAGCTAAAACACATCGGATTCCCCTTAGTTCTGAGGTAAGTATTGTTATAATTTATTGTACCTATGCGTATCCTAATTGAAACAAAAAGTAAAACTTAAAAAGAATCGACTTCCACAAACCCTATTTGAATAGAAACCAATGTCAAGTGCTTTTTGAGTTAAATAAAAACTGCAACCCCTGTTCCCCCCACCCCCCCTTGGGGAATTAATTTCGTCAAATCCCATCTCAGTGCTACCCTACGCTACATAAGGAACCCCTGTACAAAGTTTCATGGCTCTAGGTCCACTGGTTTAGGCTATGCGTTGCCCGTCAGCCACGCATAGTAGATTGTATTTGTATTGAGCAGTTCTGGTGGCCATGTGTGGTCTTCATCATCAGTTCGGCATCACGATTTTATGCTTACCCAGAGTAAATGCACGAGTTATTATAAAAAACTATAAGTCTGCCTTTAATATTTGAAGAGTTCCTTCGATTTCTCTAGGATCCCATCATCAGATCCTGACCTGGTGTCAATGGGACCAATTGGAAGGTAAACCCTTTCAAACAAAAAATATTTTTTCACGAAACGAAAACATGTCTTTTTTAAATCACCAACGTTTACTTTTTAGGGACTACGCCTGGCCTTAGAACTATAGAATGACATGCGAGAATAACTTTACTGCTCAAACCATTTGTGCGCTTACATAATTTCTGATATTTTAAATAATACTTAAATAAAAAAAGTTTAAAAAGAAAATTACTTCATTGAACTAGTTTCTTTAAAACTCCATTTTGACTCGAATAAAAGCATTTGGATTGCATTTCTACAGCACATGATTCCGCCATAACAATACGTTTTAGGGTTATTCAGTGCTTGTAAAAACTAAAAATCCATTTCACATTCCATCAAATGGTCAGAGAGGGGTTGAATATCACGAAAACATGTCTTTTCAGTACTACGTCGTATTTCTTTACATACATGTCAAACTAATACGAAGACTGTTCGGGATGATTCGGGTGCTTCTCTGCGCTCGTCCACTTCCACTTCCACTTTAGTCTTCACTATATTATCGGTATTGTATCTCACACAACATATACACGTCTCAGAATCAGTTTTAAACATTCCGTTAATCCTATAAACCAGAGCCTGCAGGAATCAAAGTAAATTTTTGTGTATCTTCCTTTAAAAATATTTGCAAATCTTTAGGAAGAACATGTGGTTTTTTATTTAAAATTGTTGCCAAATCTCTAAGTGTATCATGAGCTATGTTATATTGAATGGCTCAGCCATTTAAATCACGCTAAAATTCATTATCATCGTACTCGATGTCTTTACCAGAACTGTCGTCACTAGTTTCGATTACTGTGGTTATCAGAATTTATATTACTTATATTAAACGCTTGTACTGATTCTTAAGCAATTGAATCAGCTTGGCTTGTTCCTGCTTCAGGTTCAAAATTCTATCTATGCTCGTTAATACTGGAAAAACTTAAACCTACGGAACCAGTTAAAATATTGCTCAAACGGCTTGCACAATGAACAAAATTCTTCGGAAATAGACGAATGGACAAGTTGTGCTGTAAATATTTGTCAGAAACCTGTTATAGCAATTTAAGCTGAGTAAAAGTCGACAAGCAGCACTGGATGCAATTAAAATTCTATAATAGCATTCTGAAACACACTAAGTCGACTTGTGATTTAAAAACAACGAAGACGCCTATAGCAAATAAATTGCGTTTACTCGACATTTACAGAAACAGAATAGAGTGCTGAGTAATCTGAATAAAAGCGCCCCATTCAGAAAATTAGCTATTCTTACTAGAACTAATATTGCACAAAAATGCTGAATAAAAGTGATTTGGTCACTTTAAATCAGTATCTTTCAAATGGTTGAGTAAAAATGCTATAACATAGAGCTGTAAGCGTTTATTCGATCTTTTTATAGCACTATTTAGTAAAAATGCTATTTAGTCGAGTTAACGACTATTATACGACTAATCAGTGTTTTGGAAACGTTAACTCAGCTTTTATTCAACTATAAGCTGAGAAAATAAGTTCTTATTCGACTGTTTTGCCGCCTGGGAGGACGCTAATCGTAATTAAGTTTTTGGTGCAAATGGCCCTTAGTGATTCAGAACGAAAACAAAAGCTAAGTAAAGCTCATTTTACATTGTATCTGTTGTTGAATCTTGAACAGTGGCAGTTACATTGACAGCCTGTCAAACAACTTAGCAGATGAGAAATCGGGAGTAGTAATGATAGTTCTAGGCAGCGGCAAGAAGGAACTCAGAGAATTTCTTCTCGTAATCTCCGTTGGGGTCATACTTCAAACGGAACTCGAGGAGCTCCTTGGGCTTGCGTTCCTGGATCGCCTTCATAGACTTCCTGATGTGGGCCTTCTGGATGTCGGTGCACTTGGCACACGCTGTTGAGATCACTTCCGGAATAATTTCTGTAAATAAAAAAAAAAAACAAAATTTGTTTATTCAAGTCAGATTTTAACACATTAGTAAATGAATACCACCACTCTCATAAATCATAGTGTCATCATCATCATCTTCATCTTCCTATTGTAGCAATAGCACGTCAGCCGGTCAGCCGACATCTATGGCATGATTCTCCCGCATTTGACATAATATGATATCTACACCTATATATGCGATTTTGTATAGGAATCTGTCAATATAGGTCTCGATATCCGTATATCGAAGGTGCGAGAATCATGCTCGGGCCTGGATTCAAGTAGCGTAATGACCGTGCAGTGACATTGGCGCGACGACGACACCCAGCATTAGGTATTTATTATCTGGCTTTTGCAGTATCTCTCTTTTAGGCAATTCACGGTACAAATTAAGGTAATTGGTAAAATAGATACTCCAAACGCAAGATAATGGATATCTAAAGTTGAGCGTTTTCGTCGCGCTAATGTCACTGCGTGGCCATTTGCTTACAGAATTGGGCATTAATCGCTTTTAAGTGTCGCCGCACACTAGCTTCTGGCCACAACCACAAACGCCGCCACGAGAAGCTAGAAGTGGCCGTATCATGATAGACATAAGGTGGGAAATCGCATCTTGTCACACGCACACGCTTCAAAGCGCCGCCACACGCCGCCCACACGTCAGTCGCGCGATTTCCCAACTTGATGCCTTGATCACACTTGACGAGTAAACCGGCGAGACAGTCTCTCGGAAGAGTACTCACTCAGTGCGTCTACTAGGTACGTGGTACTCGGCCGGGAGCACTGCCTCGCCCGGTTTACTCGGCATGTGTGTCTATTACGATACGGCCGCTTCTAATTTCACGTCTCGGTGTTTGTGGCAATCGAATACTTTTTCGATGCACAATCATTCGTGCTTCCCACACTGTAATGATCAGTGATCGGATATTCGGATGCATATTTACCTAAAGTTTGTTTTAGCTGTATGGTAAAAAAAACTCGGGTAAAAGGTATCTCGATATTGTGTAACTTATCGGATGCATATTTATTTAGTGTTAATATTTGATCCCTGGTGTGTACTGTGTTTGAAAAAAAAAGACAAATGAATTTGAAAAAAAAGATTAATTAAATTATGTTTCCGTAGGTATTTATACCGTCACTACCATTTTAATCACTATCTATCACTATGATTTGGTCACTTCAATCAGGATTTTTTCATTCCCAGCCAACACCTGACTTTTACGTAAATGTATCCGAATATCCGATCAGTAGTAATGATAAAGCAACATACTCCTGAACTCATCGGAATGTTCAGCGGTGCAAGGTCCCTTGTCCAGCAAGCAGTCGACGTAGGAGGAGAAGAGAGCCTCGTCTGCCAGTATCTTGTCGACGTCCATCTTGTCATACTTCTCATCGTAGCAGGCGACCAGCGGCACCGCGATGGTAAGGAAGGCAAGTAGGAACGAGTTCATGACTGCCGGCGACATCAGAAAGAAGATTGAATGGAAAAATACACATGGGATATTCCTGAAACATGGGGGTAAAGACGTGTGCCCTTCGGTGGGGACATTAATGGGCTTTTACTTAACTTTTACTGAAACATAGCGTCCATGCTTCTCCCATACATTGTGGCAATTTTATCACATTTTTATTTAGTTTTTTTTTTGTTGATTGTGGCCCAGTAATTGGCTAGAAGTTTAGCCCACCTTGTATGCCCAAGATATGAAAAATATAGGCCTACCATGCCTGCATTTTAAAACACAAAATTAGATATCAAATGTATGCTTACCAGATTCCAATGGACGATGTCGTGATATCACTGTAGAAGTTTTTCCGAAATAATGCTCATACTCTGACATAATACTATTTTATACCCAAAACCAACGGATATGCGTAATTTACATAAAATTGTTACTGAGATCATTTTACAAGATATTGTTGCAAATTTTGATGTATATGTATCGAGTGAATTGCCATGTCATTATGTTTAGTGATTAATTCTATAAATATCATTATTATAGCATTGAGGACTACCTACCTGTGGCATTTTATTCCTCAATGCATTATACAGAGCTACTATGAAACACCCTACCCAAAAAGTTACCGTTTTCGAGTTAGGGGACTTTATAGGTTTTTGAATAAAACAGTCGCTTTTGAACATTTTAAGTATACCAGTGGTCCTTTTCTAGTTGGTTCTATCCAGTCTTTTTTACAAGTATAAGGTAGATGAAAGTTTATTACTTATTTAAAAACAAAAACAGAATTAACTACATCAACAAAAAAACGCAAGATACATCAGGCTTATGAAGCAAAGTTTGATTTTACAGCACATAGATGTCGCAAAAAGACTTGTCGGGCGCCCCATGCTCAGGTTCAAGGACTCTTGCAAGCGCGACATGGAGGACTTCAAAATCAAACCAAGTGACTGGGAACTTCTGGCACTGGACAGACCGGGATGGAGACACCTATTACACCAGGGCAGAACCAGGTACGACAAACAGTGGTTGAAAAATCTCAAGAGAAAACGGCTAGCACGAAAACAACCGGCTCCACCACATAACGCCGAATTTGCTTGTGATCGCTGTGGCAAGCAGCGCAGATCCCGAATCGGTCTGTTCAGTCACAAGAGAAAATGTGACTCCCAGAACACACAGCAGCTGTAATAAACATCTGAAAAGATGAAAAGGCCGATGATGACACCAAAAATAAAACAAGTACGTTTCGTATGGGAATCTGTCAATATTGGTCTCGATATCCGTATATCGAAGGCGCGAGAATCGACCCGCTGGGCATCAGTCATGTTGCGAATCACATGGCAATAGCTATGCCAAGGGCGCAACATGCCGGTTCGGGCTTGTCGACGACGAATGGCACTGATGCAATCATCATAAAAGTCATTGTAGGTTTTTAACTACAGAATGAATTATAATGATGCAACTGATGATGTCAGGGCGCGTACGCACAGTGTTTTTTTTCCGGGCGAATCAAAAATTCGCGGGAAAAAAATCGCTAATTTGCCGAAATCTTCGGAAAAAAAATCGCCAGTTGTATTTTGTATTTGTAATTTCTTTATTGTACTCCGCTAAACAGATAAACAGAAAATACATGAATATAATTATATTATATAATGAATAGTATTGCATATTGATTGAAGGAAAAAAATCCCCGGGAAAAATTTGCTGCGCGTACGGCCCTCATCCAATTGTAAAATACAACAAATAGAGAAAGTAAGAAGATGTCGTCAATGGATCTTTCTCGAGCCATTGTCATTCTCCAAAATTATAAAAAGAAAATATTAAAATTAGTTTGACAGTGGGTACCAACGTCAAAAATTAGACATTCATTGACGTCTTGGTACCCACTGTCAAAATAATTTTAATGTATTTTTTTAATAATTTTAATGTCAATATTTTTCCTAGGACTCTTTTGTCCTTACGCTACCGTGGGTGTTAAATACTGTCCTCACAGTGTGCTGAACGCGGTTAAGGGATCATTATGAGTTACAGCAGCCTTGCCCCACCTCTGACTAGAAAAACACCTGTGTATTTGTTTATGTCATCTCCAATACAAAAAGCGGTAGCGTTTTCCACCCTTAACCTTTGGTAGGCCTAAGACCGGATCCGTCCCATCCCCCACGGGTGCCTAAGGTCAAATCCGTCCGAGAGATTCTGTCTATTTAATTTAATTTTGGAATTTATAGCTAAGAGTTAGAGTATACTTTTATCGTCAACTCCTGGCAGACAGGGGGTACGAGTTTTGGGCGTACTTCGGCGTATCAAGTACCGTGTCCGATTTTCACTTTTTTTTTACATGTCTGAGATATTATGAAAATAGAAAATACTTACACACTCTGATACTGACACACCCATTTTTAGTCTCTCAAGAGTCTGTGGCTAGCTGGTTTGTCATGATTTTGATATTTTCAGTTATTTTGCATGAACTACCGCGAAATGGTCCCTACGTAACATACAATAAGTAACTTCAATCCTTTACCACGAGATTGAACTCAATGGAATGTTTCATGATATGTTTCATAGTTATGGCAGCAGTCACCACCGTTTTTAGGGTTCCGTACCCGAAGGGTGCCAAACGGGACCCTATTACTGAGACTTCGCTGTCTGTCCATCCGTCCGTCCGTCTGTCTGTCACCAGGCTGTATCTCATGAACCGTGGTAGCTGGATAGTTGAAATTTTCACAGATGATGTATTTTTGTTGCGGCTATAACAACAACAAATACTAAAATATAAAAGAAATTTATATTAAGGGGGGCTCCCATACAACAAACGAGATTTTTTTTGCTCATTTTTGCTCGATATTGATAACGGTAGCAGGTAGACGCTTAAAATGTTCACAATATATTGAGTATATTATTTACTTAATAAATAAATAATTAAATTAATATTTAGGGTGGGCTCCCACAAAAAATGTTTTTTTTTTTTTTTGCGGTTTTTTTATAGATAATGGTACGGAACCCTTCGTGCGCGAGTCCGACTCGCACTTATTTAAGCCTGATCATCACCATTTTTTCTTGAATAAATACTTTTATTATTATTTATTTATAGTGAGGTGCACCAAACAATTTAGAACTTGAAGTTGTCATTTAACTAATTCAAGGGGACTGTTGTCGTTAAGGGAAGTTTCTAAATACAACAAGTACATGTACCTGCATGTAAGTATAGACTGTATACACGAACAGTCATCCATTCAATACAATGCGCGGTTACCACATCACATACAAGCTGCAGTTCCGCTCTATGTAATATTTTTTGCACTCATCAAGAAACAAAGATGGGTAAAAATTCACATGCATAATTAGTACTTAGTAGTAGTCAGTAGGTGTGTCGATGTATTGCTATTGTATGATTGCGTTTCGTCTAAAAGTATATATTTATATGTGCACGCTGTAGGTTCATTGTTTTGTTGTATGACGTTCTTATAATGGGGATATTTTTCTCACGGCATTAGCCCTCTTTGACTAATTATAAGAATAATAAAGAAAATATTTTTACCATTGAAGGATGTTGTCATAAAATGTAAATTCTATTCGGTAAGTCATTCATTTTGTGGCTATTGAATATCAGCTGTTATTTTATGTACAATATAGGCCGTAACAGAAAGTAATTCTAAACAAGCTTAGAGTTGTCGGCGGCCGATCGTAGAATTGGCCACATCATGATGTGCCCAAACGTGAAATATCACGAAACGATGAAATCTCTTAGGCCAAACACTGCGGTAGCTTAGGTGAAGACTACGGTGAAGACGGATAGTATTCGTGTTCGTTTGACATGTATAACAAATAACTGGCCAAGTGCGAGTCGGACTCGCGCACGAAGGGTTCCGTACCATTATCTATAAAAATCGCAAAAAAAAAAAAAATTTGCATGGTAGCCCCCCCTAAATATTAATTTAATTTTAATTTAATTATTTATTTTTTAAGTAAATAATATACCCAATATATTGTGAATATTTTAGGCGTCTACCTGCTACCATTATCAATATCGAGCAAAAATTAGCAAAAAAAATCTCATTTGTTGTATGGGAGCCCCCCTTAATATTTTTTTATTTTTTTTTTATTTTTAGTATGTGTTGTTATAGCGGCAACAGAAATACATCATCTGTGAAAATTTCAACTGTCTAGCTACCACGGTTCATGAGATACAGCCTGGTGACAGACGGACGGATGGACGGACGGACAGACAGTGAAGTCTCAGTAATATAGGGTCCCGTTTGGCACCCTTCGGGTATGGAACCCTAAAACATCACGTAGTGCTGAATAAAAATGCTTTTAAAAAGACATGTTATATCATGATGTGCCCAGTAATGGTTTGGGCATATCATGAAATGGCGAGGCACATCACGCTGTGCCCAATTCTACAATCGGCCGCCGGCAGAGTCACAATAGCGAAGGAAGTGAAAACAGCTTTGTCCACTCCATACTTTTTAACTGAGGAGACCGAAAATTCGCAACTGTAATGTACATTATATTCATACAAAATAATAAAAATACGAGCAAAATTCATCAAACAAGCTTTAGATTGCACACAGTTTACTTATATCTATAATTATCACTTCACGCATAATAATTATCACCTGAAGAGTCAGATTTTCCTGTAACTTTGTATTCCTTGCATCCTTTGTTTTCTTATGTCGTAGTATATAAAGTGAGTTCCCATCATTATAAACATCTTCAGTGTGAATAGACCAGTGGTGGAGTTGTTACTGGACTCCGTGGCTATTTCTTATTAAAAGGTAGGGTAAAAATATTTTAGCTATAGCTATAAGCGATTTAGCTGTCATCTTTCATGTACCTATCGGAGTAACAGTTACTTCAATGAGATCGGTGTTAAGTACAGACAAGCCTCAGTGTGTATGGGTAATTGGGTACGGGATAAATTGGAAGGGTACTAAACTTACCCTACTTCTTACGTACCTACACTAACAAGTTAACTAAAGTAAAAACTCCGATTTGGTGCAAATATAAATTATTATATTTATTGTCATTCCAACGATACGTGTAAATCTCTTATGTATTACTTTCCTATCTATATTTAAACATACAAATGTTTCATTGTTTCTGGACTCTCCGGTTCCCACGACATAGCGGATGTCTTGCATATGTCACGGGCAACTTGATTAACCGGCCAGTTTGAATAATGGCCGGCCAGTATGAATAATGACCAAGGCCTTGGTCAATGTGATGAATTTATCACTTGGACCGGTCTGTATTCATAATGCCCGACGTCCGTGGTCCGTTTGATAAATCAAGCTTAAATGTATCACTTGGACGGGGCAGTATAAATAATGGCCGGTCAAAGTGATAAATTGTCACTAGGTTAAGTTTCACTTTTTGTAGGTTTAGGTAGGTTAGGTTAGGTAAGACTTTAGAAGTGCAACCAGCGGAGCGAGCTTACAAGGTTTAATACACGAAAACACTAGAATGCATCTGTTTCATTACTTTGCCCAAGATAGAGTAGGTAGTGATTACTCATAATGACCGGGTAAAGTGATTAAAATGCAGTTTTAATCACATTGTCCAATTGACGTGGCCAGTATGAATAATGGCCGGCCAGTAAAAATAATGGCCGGATTTATCAAATTGGCCGTAACACAAACATAAACGTTCGGTTTCAATATCCTATCTATTCTGAATCTGCAAATAGATAGGGTCGAATTTGACATAAGTTCCATTTAAACCGGACGTTAGAGTTTGACGTATTTATTTTTAGATGAGGCGCGTTATCATTCTCCTGGGTGCGCTGGCGCTGGGCCTCGCAGCAGACGACAAGGTGATCACGGGACTAGAGGATGTGGACATAGACAAGATCCTGGCTGATAAGGATAAAGTGCAGGCGTTGTTCGGGTGCCTCATGGACCAGACGCCCTGTGGAGAGCTGCAGGCTCTAAGAGGTTCGTATTATCCTAATGTGTAATCGTTTTGTTAGGAGAGAGAAATTCGACAGGTTTTAAGGGGCATATATGTAGGTATAAACTGATAAATCTACTGGGTATTGAATTATTGGGCATTAAAACGTGGGCGCAGTGTGTCTTTCTGCTCCTTATTCAAATGCGTGATTATTATATGTGTGCTGTTATCGGTCAAAATATCATATAGTTTGATGCAACCATAAGGCAGACAAGACAAAACTAGCATTCACTTCTTCCATTTCTTCGCCAATGAATTATCTGATTGTTGCTTCATTTTATTCCAGACACTCTCCCTCGCATGGTAGAGACAAACTGCGCTGACTGCACCCCGAAGTTAAAGGATCGCTACGAAACAACTAACAAGCAACTCCTGCAGAAATACCCAGAGCAATACAAGGCGTTGGTGAACAAGTATTCGTCTAAGTCTGACTAGGCGCTTCAAAGAGCTTTATTTTTCTTGTATTTCTTCAGATCTACAATTAGCCAAGTAAAATAAGGTTAATAAAGAGATACTTAGTAAAGATGCCAACTTATGAATCAGTCCAATCAAACTCAGTCAGTAGGTTCCGAAACGCTTACTGAAAATAAAATCAGTAAGAAATAATTCTGTAATCAAGTTCAAGTTCAAAATTTATTGACCATAAAATCGTACAGATTGCTAGTCAACGATAAATTAATATTTTTGCATAATTCCGCCCGTTCGGAGGTTGTGGGCTTAGAGATAGAGCAAATAAGGGCAAGAAACTCCCCCTCAGAGCCTTCACAATTAACGTAAAGTATTTTGAAAAGTAGCCAAGATCAAGAAAGAGTTTCTAAAAGTGTTGATGATTCCTGAGAAAAACCATAGCTCCTAAGACAGATTGATACTAGTTGAATTACTACAAACCACTATTGCTATAAACTTTCCACCAGGCTGTGGAAGATTTAAGTTAACACGTGTTCGTTGCTCTACATGCCTACGCCAGTAACAGCAATTTGCCAATAGTATGAGTAGCTGTGATAACTTGTTTAGAGGTGGCACGAATACAAAAAGTTGTAGTAAATTTTAAATGGTAGTTAAGGACATTAAGGCGGTCAGCTGTATTGTAAGAAGAAAGAAGAAATAAAGTCCCACCCTACCATCTAAGAACCCCCTAAAATATAACGAATACTCTGTTACAATATCTATCGAATACCAAAAGGTGTTCAATCAAAGGTGTGGGGCCAAGAGCAATGTATGTGCCCGTATGTAAATGTTATGTTATGTTTACACTAGTTGATATTGATCTCCCACTGATGGCCGGTAATGAATATTACTATGTAAATCCTGCAGATAGCTACACGAAAATGAATGTCAAAAGTTTACGGGATCATATTTTGTAAAATCAAATCGAATTGATTTATTTCCCTAAAATCACACTAATCTTATTCAAAATGACGCTACCCTTGTTTATTTTAGGCTAATTATGACCTAACCTGGTAACCCTACCTACCAAGCTGGAGACATAAGGCTTTATAGTGCTGTAACCCTTTTTAGGGTTCCGTACCCGAAGGGTGCCAAACGGGACCCTATTACTGAGACTTCGCTGTCTGTCCGTCCGTCCGTCCGTCCGTCCATCCGTCTGTCAGTCACCAGGCTGTATCTCATGAACCGTGGTAGCTAGACAGTTGATATTTTTACAGATGATGTATTTCTATTGCCGCTATAACAACAAATACTAAAAATCAAAAGAAATTTAATATTAAGGGGGGCTCCCATACAATAAACGTGACTTTTTTTGCTCATTTTTGCTCGATATTGATAATGGTAGCAGGTAGACGCTTAAAATGTTCACAATATATTAAGCATATTATTTACTTAAAAAATAAATACAAAATGTGTTTTTTTTTTGCGGTTTTTTATAGATAATGGTACGGAACGGAACCCTTCGTGCGCGAGTCCGACTCGCACTTGGCCGGTTTTTGTTTATCGCTTACGCCATTTCTATACATCTAGTTGACTTCAATAAAAGGGTGATAAAATAAAACCGTGTTATAAAATCACTTTGTTTTATTTAACTTGAGTTCACATGAGTTCGTCGTCTTTCACAAAAGCTAGTCGTATTTAATACAATTACAACCAAAATGAATAAAAGGATACTATCGGCCATTTTTGGTTGTTTATCAATACATTTTATATTGGTATCGTGTAAAAGATATAATTATGATAACTTCAATATGGATGAAATAGTAAAAAGTGAAGACAAAACTAAAAGGTTCTTCGCCTGCCTAAAGAATGTTGATAACTGCACATCAGAACGGGAAAAGATCATGAGTGGTAAGTTAATACAGGCCCCGTCATGTTTCTTTATACCTGGGTCCTCCACGCGACACCCAGGTAGGTACCAAGAAACATGGCGCCAGTTGTATTTGATGTTGGTGTCGTGGCCATATGATAATATTTTAATCTGACCACGACACCAGGTTATAGAAATAATATAATGTCATCGGCTGATGGAATAATCCATGTATTTGCAAATGATGTCATGATGATGACTGAAAATCAGCTGTCCACCGAACCGTGGCACACGTGAGAGATTAAACTTATGCATTGATATGACATAAATGATTATAATTTAATAGTGTTATGATCTATTGGTACATGAGTGACGTTTACAGAGGGGGGGGGGGAAGTACTACGCAACTTGATGCAACTAATCACTATCACCGCAAGCCAACATTGCCAGGCAACAGTGACACTTATGAGTACTTCTGCATAGATTAACAAAATGTTACAACCCGAATTTCATGAAATAGCTGCAAATGGTGTTAAAGCTATGAAAATCGGCACGATTGATCTTTAAACCATAGAAATTAACCCATTTGACCCATAGCACTAAAATAAAAAAGGAGGTGAGTTATGACGTCATCTGTTTTTTTGTATGGAATTTAAAAAAAAAGTTTTCTGAAACCTATCGTGTGTGGTGTCAAATGAAAGGGCTTTTTGAGCCGGTTCTAAAAATATACATCACATCATTACATTTCAGTCACTTGTTTTAAATTAATGTCAAAATCATTTTCAAAACATAGCAAGTTTGGACTCCTTCAGACCCAGTACTGTTGATTTTTTTTTAATATGCCTCAAATGATACGTAATAACCTCCTAACCCCAAAAAAGCATTTATGAAAATATTTAGTTTTACTATATTTATTTAATTTGTTGGTTTTACAAACTGAGACTTCCATATAGACTAGACTTATGCATGTTGTACATCAATATGCTGTTTTTATCTATTGGTATGTGATAGTAATACTAACGATCAGAAATGATAAGTTTGAACATTTCATTGTAACGGTGATGGAAAACAGCGTCAGGAAACCTACATTAATATATAGCTGCGGCGATACGAGGAAAACTTTTTTAAATTCCATACAAAAAACAGATGACGTCATAACTCGCCTCCTTTTTTTTTCGTGCTACGGGTCAAAATTTGTTTGGCCTAAAGATCAATCGTGCCAATTTTCATAGCTTTAACACCATTTGCAGCTAAATTTTGTGCACCGCTAGGACTATCGATATCGAGACTGCTTGAGACATTTTTTCAAAATTTTCCTCCTTCTTTTAGATGACTTTTCGGAAATGGTAAGGACAAGATGTTCAGGCTGTACTGACAAGGAAAAGAAGATTTTTAAGTTAGGAGTGGAGGTTTACATGAAGAGGACTACGGGATTCGTCCCAGCATTCTTCAGAAGACTCCTACAAACCCTCATAAATCCGTAGTAATACGTCGCAGCACGAATCATATCAAGGGCCAGTTATTTGCCTAGTGATTGTAACGCTCTATTATGACATGTCATGACATAGTGATCGGAATAGGTAGAGTGATTTTTGGTACTTACGTCATGAAAGTCATAACATGGATATGCCTTTTTCCGAAAGGTTCGGGATTAAACTAATTAGAATTAAAATAGTGTTTTAGTAGCTTGAAATAAAAGCTTTGTTCACACATACAGGTTAACGATGACACGTCTTGAAGACTGTACTCTGATTGGTCGCGAAGTCGCAAACTTTGCATCGTGCATACAAAATATATGGTAAACAAGTCAGTGATTGAAAATAAAGTAAAAAATAGTTTTCTTCATATAAAAATATTTTTTGCTTAATTAACGCCGATGCCAATGGTGCTGCTTTTATGTTGTAAATATTTCTCATTTTGATTCGTTTCGATTCGCACTTACTTAGTTCCATGTAATCATTACAAAATTCCAAAAAAAAACATGATCGTTTAAAAAGCCCGGAATCTCTGAGGCATATCCATGTTAATATATACGTTTGAGGTCGCTCACCGCAAATCACTCTACCTACTGCGATCACTTTATAGATGACAAGCACAATATTGTTATATCTTTCACAACTTCGCGAAACAGCTGATCCCTAAGCTTTTAGTTTAGATTTTGATTTATAAAATAATCTAATTGTCATGGAAAACATCGTGAGGAAACCTTCATTACTCCATAGCTGCGGCGAAGGGCTAGCCCCCCGTATGGGAAAAGGTGGACGCTATATTATTCTTATATCTTATGCAATATGTATTGCCATGGTGTTTTTATTCTTCATATTTTTATAAGGGTCACCCAGCCAGTGTTATAAATAAACTATTTGGAGAACTTTTAATTCAATTTTAGGAATGTTACTCAGGATAGGATGTTGTTATATAGTTTGATTGCTCACTAGGACTGTCCTCTTGCATTCAGATTCCTGTCCTGCCTAGGTTTGCTGGCAGAAATCTCTCTTTAGAGATAAGCGTTTGCGTATAATATTTCTTGTAAACGTATTTTTAGGGTACCGTTTACTAAGGCTCCGCTGTCCGTCTGTCCGTCCGTCCGTTCGTCTGTCCGTCCGTCCGTCAGCGAGCGGGTCCTAGAGCACGATCCGTAATAGCTAGAAAGTTGAAAATTTCTGTTGCCGAAACAACAACAAATACTGAAATACGAGAGAGGGGGTCCCCATACAAGAGACTTGTTTTGATACACCCACGCATTTCAATATGATGGTATATTTCGCGTCAACCTCCATCGTTAGGGCTCAGCCGGTATATTGTAGGCCCTCAATCCGTATATAGGTCGTGAGTTCAAATCACCGTGAGGGCATAATCTTTTAAATTTTGTTATACGTTGGTACGGTACCCTTCGGGTGCGATTCCGACCCGCACTTGACCGATTTTTCATGTTTCTGTGCAATGTTTCTGCGAAACGGAAGTATTAAAAAATATTTTAACACTTCCGTTTCCATGAATCTTTCGTACAACTACAGATTTATTAAAGATACTCTTCTCTCAACTCTCTCCAAAAACAGTCAAGCCATAGCAAATCTGGAAGTATTGGAACCTATCACTTCGCTCGCAAATTAAGTACCGTTCAGCAGAAAACAATACAGCGATGTTTTAGTATTCGGATCAATTCGGTCACGGCCCGGCAAGGAGGCTATTGACTTTGGCGCAACTAACCTGTTTCACGTAGTTAAAAGAATTCGAGAGTCAGTTTTATATCCATATACCTATGTAGACAAAAACGAATAGGTAAATGTGTTAGTAAGTGCGAAACTCGCAAAAGGCTGCTGAACCGGAGATAAATAAGAGACTTCAATGAATAGTTTAAAAAAAGTTATTCTAGAGTCTAGACTAGAAGGTACCATACGAGGAGTAAAACTTTAATAACGTAAAAGGGAACGTAAAACGTCGTAGATACAAAAATATTTATTTCAATTTATGTCGAATACTCGTATGTCGGCGCCATGTCGTGAATTGGCCGGCAATGGCATAGCGATTTTTTATGAAAACATGCCTTTTAAAAGTATTTTTATTCAGCACTATTTGATGTTTTTTGTGTTATACATGTTAAACCACAACAAGAGCTGGTGGGAATCGGCCCAGGAGCGAGATGCATGGAAACGGGGAAGAGAGGCCTTTGCCCAGCAGTGGGATGCTATAGGCTAATAATGATAACATGTTAAACTAACACAAAGATAATTGGGCGCTTCGCTGCGCCTTCAGTCTTCACCTTAGTTACCGCAGTGTTTGTCCTAAAATATTTCATCGTTTCATGATACTTCGCGTTTGTCCATTTCATGATAATTGGTGAATTCTACGATGTGGCACCGACATATTACATCGATAAATAGCATTGGTAGAATTTGGCAGAACGACAACTGTCGGGGTCAGCTAGTTTAAATAAAAATCACTAAAATATGTGTACCAAAAATCTTCTTAACGAACGAAATCGTAGTAAAAGGTGATTCGACGATTTTATGTCACAAATAAATATTAACGTGCCTACCGTTATGTCCAACAGTATCCTCATTTTTGTGAGATTTCGTGTTTGGTATATTGTGACATTTGTGACCATGTAAAATGTTTATTTTTCATCATATTCAACATTTATGTTTCATTATATAACTATCTCCAGATAAGAATTTGTTGAAGGGAGAAATCAGCTCCCTTCAACAAATTCTTTTCTGGAGACGAAAAAACGCTTGACCATATCGTCAAGTAAAACCACATCAAAAGGATGTCGCACAAGATTAAGGACTCACGTATTATGTGTCAGGCTATACGCTCATGATTTGTTCACACGCACAGTGTGACTCTTCGCTAAAGATTTAGGCTCATTGGAGCTTAAAAGCGCAGCGTTTTTTGACCTCATCTATGATTGGAATGTATTGGACACGACCCGCTGCACTATTTTAGGAGGCATTCAGTTGAATAATAGCCCGGTTGTACATTTTTTCATATTTTAAGTATATCTGTTACCTTCATTACTCCATAGCTGCAGCGATCAGCTAGCCCCCTATCACGCAAATGGAGTATTGAAGATCAAAAGTTTAAAACAACTGTACCTCTACCACGCTGTATGGAAAAAGGCGTGACGCCATGTTATGCTAAGTTATCAGTATGTCTGTTGTGTGAAGCAATAAAGAAGTAATCTACTAATAAAATAACGCATAGGAAAAGCGTTGTATGCTGCGTTTACGCATCGTCAGCGCAGCTTGTTTAGGCTAAGCACGTTTGGCCGGGCCCGTTATCCCGACCTCAACAGCGACAACTGGTTTGCTGAGAGAAATGCTTGCACCCCAACATTCACTCTCACAGGAGACACTCACACGGGCGACGTCTCTCGGATCCATCGGACCACCTGACTACTCTTTTACAGTGAGTACCTTTCGTATATAATTATTTTCTGGATGTGGATTTGTATGCTGTGTATCATCGTAGTTATCTTAGCCCTTTCTCTAGATAGCTGTTTGTTTGTTTTTGTTCTAAACTTGCTACATTTGAGGCTAGCGTACATAGAGGGAGTACGAGATTAGCTTTTTTAAGTTGTCACTGTTGGTACTTACTTAGATGTTCTTATCACTGATTTTTACATAGGTAGGTCTATCTAATATTACCAACTTTAAACACCGAAACGTTAGGGTGTTTGCTAACAAAGATTAAAGGCACTTTCCATTAGAAAATAAAAAAAAATCTACTATAGCAATACTAAGAGAATATCCGAGAGATGTGAAGTAATGTCTGGAATGAATTGCTAGATTGTGTTTGTTACAAACCCATCTTGGTTCTAACAAGAATAAAACATAGTAAAAAACCAGTTTCGAATGAGTATGGTGACTTTACTCTGCTTTCACTTGAATATATTTTAGGTCTACTACTTATTCATTACTTGTTTATCAACAATTTAGCAAGTTTTAAAATGTTATTTGCAGTTAGTTACAAGATGAATTGATGACAAATGGTTGACATCCACTTATCGAAAGATCAAATGCCAAAAATTGAACACGATAGAAGTTGATTCATTTCCACTCGAAAATAATTCCAACAATAAACTTCGCAAACCTTCCATAATGAATATTCTCGTTTAATAATTATGTACGTGGAAAAATATAAACAACAGGAAAAAACCAAGATTGTGTACATTCATGAGTTACATGTACATATGTACCAAAGAACCTTTTATTATTACTTTTCATTATCCTCCGTGGAATGTGGAGTAAAAAAGTTATCTGAACGAATCATTTAGACTCAGCAATCATAAAATTTATTTTGTCATTAATAATTAGACGTATATTAATTATTATAAAAAAGAGTAGCGATGGGAATCAAGCAGCATCAGCATTTTCATTTTCTTACGTGTAATTCCAGCTTACTTATAACTATACGACTGCCTTTCATCTGCCGGATTTTGTTTCCTTTGAGTTGAGTTGTTATTGGGCTTAGCAACACTCACTTGACTTGAAACATTCAATCTTGACCTAGCTAAAAACTATTACTACTGTGGAATCTTGACGTCACACATTCGCCTTTTATTGTTTCTGTGGGAAATTTATCTTCTCTAACTACACACTTACTATAGTTGTTATAATAATTACATAAACGAATTAAAAATGATTCTCCTGTTTCCAGGTAATCATGAGGAGTTGGTTGTTAACTTGCGTCCTTCTGGCGGCGGCGGCGGCGGCAGCGGCGGGCCTGGCTCAAAATAACAACTACAACAATTTTAACACAGACTCCATCATCCAGAATGATAGGATCCTACTCGCTTACTACAAGTGTGTTATGGACAAAGGGCCCTGCACTAAGGACGGAAAGAACTTTAAACGTAAGTTTTATGAACATCCCATTTTTATTAGAGCATATTATTTTACCTTATTCTCTAACTCTAAGATCGTACAAACCACGTAGCCCGTTACTTTTATCTATAAAACCATAGGTAGCAACCAACTCAGTACATAAATTTATAAATTGTACAAAGTAAAGCAATATAATAGATTAAAATACACAAAATTTTAGGCATTTACCCGGATACGAGTCGACTTTTAAAATTGATTTACATTCCTATAAATTTGACAGCGCTATAATTTTATTTTACACACCATCACAAAGCAGTACATATCTACATTTCATCATACAGTCATTGAAGTACCATTACTAGCGTAGTACGTAGTAATAGTAGCTCAATGCATACAGTACTTAAAAACAACTATACGTATGCCTTTCAGGTGTTCTGCCAGAAACCCTATCAACGGCCTGCAGCCGCTGCTCACCAAAACAGAAGATCGTGGTGCGAACACTACTGCTGGGCATCAGGGCCAAGAGCGAGCCTCGTTTCATGGAGCTGCTGGACAAATATGATCCTTCCAGGACTAACAGGGACGAGCTTTACTCCTTCCTGGTTACCGGCAATTAAAATTTAGTATCGGTATTCATCATCCGCCTGTTAGGGAGTCCATTAGTACCCGTTACCCAGTGTTAGTAACTTCATTTCAGTTAATTTTGGTTTCGTTTCAATCTTCATTTCAAAGTTCAAAGTTCAAAGTGTTTATTAATCAAGAATTAATTACAGGTTTACTTATAATTAAAGCTTAAGTAAGTTCTAAATATTATTCAAAGCATGTCATTAACTTCTGCACTGGTCAGAGACCGTCTCGCAGTAAGTTAAGATCAAAAAATAATCTAAAAACGAATTGCAGTCTAAAAACAGTTTTTTTTTATATAGATATATCTACCTGTTTACAGAATGGACAAATACAAAATGGAAAAAAGTAATTATTTCGTTGTAAAGTGTAAGAATGTCACGCTGTTACAGGTTTAGAAAGTCGACTGTGACTGTTAGTTAAGCTAGCTAGATTGGTAGCTATACATCTGGTATTGCAAAGTTTATTGATTTATAAATATTGTTGCTGTACCAAAATACATGGACACTGATTGCTGCTAGTGCCTGATTCTATAGTTATAGTCTTAACAAGTATGTTATATATTTAAGTATTTGATCTATTTTTAGTATAGGGTGTGTCAATTGATAACATCTAAGGAGTAGGAGTTTTATATTTATAAATGATGCCGCGCATTTCTCTAAATAATAATTCAGCTTTTTATTAATGAAGATCGTAAGAATAAAGTTTCAGTATTCATTATCACATCCTATCACACCTCATAATGGGGGTATATATATGCCCAATTAATAGAAAGTTGAACTAAACTTTACAGATTTTCACGGCAAAACAAATTGAGGGGTAAATAAATGTGAGGGAGAGATTTATGTGTATTCCATGACGCACTAGATATCTCCATAAAATTCATAATCTTTGATTATTTACATATTTTATAAAGTGTTGATGTAATTTCCAATAAATTCTCTAATCGCAATTAAAATGCCATATTATTTTCCTGGCATAATAATATTAGTTTAATTATTCTTATAGATAAACAATACCCTTCCTACATAATTCAGCCACTCGTGACTCGTGCGTGCGTCATACATGGTATAGCAGAGCAGCAGATATCTTAATTGATTACATATGCATAATCAAAATCATTAATCATTCATGAATGTCTCAATTTGTGATTTTATAGGTCAGTCCTGAACTGTAAGCCAGCTTGACTTAAACCCCGATGTGTCTGTCGCAGTTGGTTGGTTAAATCAGACACTTAACTAACACACTAGACCGTTAAGTAAAGACCGACAGTTAACCATTTTGATATAAAAAAGCATCGTCGCAAACGTTTAACAATCTGTCTTAACGAATTCCATGTGTGTTGGTTAAAACAAGATGGCTTCACGACAACAGGTGAATACTTTCAAAGTCTATCTTTTTGGTAAACGTTGTGCAACTTTGGTTTATTGTGTTCAGTAGTTTTTTATTTCAAATTTGGACTTTGGTGCAATTGCAAACATGTTGTCGACTCCGCCATGATTATTTCACGATTAGTAGTTTCACAAAACAAAATTGGTTGCTTTAGGTCACTTTCTGTGCCAATACTAAAGATAGGTTGTGTCAGGTCACAACTTTATGAACCACCCGGAGCCGAGCAAATCGGAGCGGAGCGAGGCGACCCCACGTAGTATCCACAAAACCGAATTGGTAGCTTATTACCCTACTAAAGTTTAAATGCGTCTTGTTGCCTAGAAACGTTTAGACAACTTGTTAAACGTTTCGGTCACCTACTTGTTTGACGGAACTTTAGCGACTTGTAAATGTCGGTCTTTAATTAACGGTTTAGGGTGTTAGTTAAGTGTCTCATTCAACCAACTAACTGCGAGATGTCTATGTGGGTGCACGGGTATTACGGGCTACGCCTTCAATACACTTTTATTCTTAGAGTTCCAGGAACTTATAAAACTGACGCAGGAAATTACAAGAATCAATTTTCCTCAAAAGCGATCGATACTATCGAACAGGTTTGATTAATTATACCACGCACGGTAATGAATTCTTATATATAAACTACAATACACCACATCATTGACCACAGCTACCAGTGCAACTCTGACCATTGCTCATCTAACTCCGTATATCATGAAGGTAGTCATACTATGTGCGTGCTTGATCGTCGCAGTATATGCGCAAGACAAGTACAGTGACGATATCGGGGGCGACTTTGACCCATCAGAACTCCTGAACAACCCGAGGTTGCTGAAGAGTTACACCAAATGCTTGCTGGACAAAGGGCCTTGTACTCCGGAAGTGAAAACCGTTAAAGGTATGTATTTTTTCTTTACTAGGAATGTAATGGATGTCAATTATTTCAAACGTCAAAAAGTCATAACATACATGCATAGCGTCATGCCTTTTCCCATGTGTTGTGGCAACGGCATATTCATGCCCACATTAAACCTAGGTCTAAGGATAGCCCATCGCAGCAGTTTAACGTATCAAATTCTAGTTTTATTTATATTCCTAATCATGTAATGTTCACTTTTAGCCCACCAATGAAAACTGTAGGGAATGGAATATTTAACAACATACTTAAAGTCCTGGAGGGTGGGGCTTGAGCTAACGGGGGGGTGGGGGTGTAAAGGTCCCTTTTTAGGGTACCGTACCTGAAATAATCCGTTCGTCCGTCCGTCAGCGGGTCCTAGACCACGAACCGTAATAGCTATAAAGTTGTAATTTTCTCAGAATATGCATATCTTTTGCCGCAACAACAACAAATACTGAAATACGAGAGATATTATAAATTAAAGGGGGCCCCCTTGTATTGATACACCCACGCATTTCAATATGACGGTATATTTCGCGTCAACCTACATCGGTAAGGTAGCTCAGCGGGTATGAAGCAGGCTCTTAATCCCTCTATTCCAATATGTTCAACTATCTGATAACTAGTTGAACAAACTGGACTGCCTTCGTCCAGTTTGTTTAAATGCATTTCACAGCTGTTGAACTTTTTGAACTGATAATTCCAGTTTCTTTAATCATCATACTTTTATAAAGTTAAAAAAAAACACAGTTCTGGAAAATAATCACTATTTTACATTAAAAGAAGAAAACAATTAAATACGGAGATGTTTCAATTATTACAGAAAATAAATTCACCTAATTTATCGTAAATTCCAGACAAACTACCAGAAGCATTAGCGACGGGATGCCAGAAGTGCACTGACAGGCAAAAGGCGGTCGGTAGGAAACTGGCGGTGGAGCTGAAGAAGGGACATCCTGACCTCTGGCGCGACCTGGTGAAGAAGTATGACCCGAGAGGAACTCATCAACAGGCCTTCAAGCAGTTCCTTGGAGAACAGTAAATAGAGCGATAGCTGTCCAGAAAGAGTTTCCATGCTGGAATTAGGATGTGAATAGTAAGCCATAGGATGACTGTGATAAGTACCAGGTAAAAAATAAATAAATAAGTTTGGGGTTGTATATCTTGTTTTTCATTCATTCCTTTTACGACAACGTATTTATCAAGCACTAGCTGACCCGGCAGACTTCGTACTGCCTCAATCGATAAATAAAAAACCTAAACTTTTGTATAAATTAATTTCAAAAGAAACAATACGTATTGAATAAAAAAGCATTTTTTTAATGAAGCATGAAGTTTTATTATTTAACCCCTGGATGTATAAAATGTTTTCAAAGTCGATGAAACTTGGTAAGCTTTCTTAAAAAAATACTTTAATGATGGGAAAAATAATAAAAAAATAAAAGTACCGGAAAAGTCGGTTTTCCAGATGTCCTACCTATAACACATTCGCTGGCAATCGTCGAGTTTATTTGTCCTATGTATAGAACTTTCGGGGCAAATTATAACATCTCGCATAGCATCAAAATATATTTATTTAGGAATAAAACGTTTTCTTACTTCAAACTCATGTTTTTTTAACACTTTTGCTTAATATAAACAAACTTAACTTTCCTTATAACGAAAAAACAAAACATTATCCAGGTTTCAGTGAGATCAATCAGATGGCTACTAATATCTAGGCAAGTAAATTATCAACGGTTTCTGGTTTGATATTCTGCCTCTATTGAGAGATTCTGTAGCTGGTCTTCTCCCTCTCTCTCGTCGACCTCGCAAAGAACCTCTGGTCTGCGCTCTTGAAGCTTTCCCGCGACTCACAATTAAGTTTGAAGGCGAGGGTATCGGTAATGGAGATGCAAAGTGTTCTCGGTCTGAAACATCCTCATTTTCACTTGTTTCATCATACGATTGACTATCATGGTGACCACCCTGATTTTGCTGATAAGTGGGGTCTTTTTCCTGGTCATCAGAAGAGAAATCGCTTTCTAATTCATCTAATCACAACAAAAAATTGCAAATTGACTCTTTGACGTTAGGAACACACCTAAATTGCTCAGACAACAGTGAGTGATTATAATTTAATATGAACTTTATTGAATAGCAATAAAGTTCAATTGACTCTAGAAAACGATTGACACTAGAAAACGTTTGTATGGGAAATAGAAAAGGGCTGTTTTTAGGGTTTTCCCGGAAATAATTCGATTTTTCTCGCCTTTTAAACCTTCCCTAGACCTCCACGAACATTTCAAGACCAAGATAAGATAAATCCGTTCAGCCGTTCTCGAGTTTTAGTGAGACTAACGAACAACAATTCATTTTTATTTATCAAGCATTTAGTAAACTGATTAAGGCTGGATTGTACCAACAAAAAGTTACCCGGAGAATAACTATCCTGGGGTTAACTTGTAACTTTTTAATAGACACCAGCGACACCTAGATTAGATCACCTCACCTAGGTGTCACTGGTGTCTATGAAAAAGTTACAAGTTATCCCCGGGATAGCCTAAGGTTGGATTTTACCAACAAAAGTTATACGGAGAATAACTACCCCGGGGATAACTTGTATGACAAATGACAGTTCAAAATGAGGTGATCTGATCTAGGTGTCACTGGTATCTATGAAAAAGTTACAAGTTATCCCCAGGGTTGTTCATAATTCATTCATAATTCATTCATTCATAATTTCTTTATTGTACACAAAAAGATACATAGGACAGTAAAAAACATAGAAAACGTGTACAAAGGCGAGCTTATCTCTAATAAGAGATCTCTTCCAGCAAACCAAATAGGGATGAGACAGGTGGATTGCTGAGCAGGAGTAGACCCATGTGTACAATACATATAATTATTACTTACAAATCAATAGACTACATAAACTGTTGTTATTCTCCGTATAACTTTTTGTTGGTAAAATCCAGCCTAAGAAAGATTTAATAGATACCTCTACATTCTCTCAAACTTGTTATTGAAGGAAGTTCCAAAATAAACTTACAAAGTCATTAAGAAAATATTTAATATAATTAATATTTGGCATTACAAAGTCATTAAGTTAATTAATAAAACAATCAATACAAATAATACAAAGAAGAAACCTTCGAATCACGAAACAGATCTATCCGGAGAGCACTCCGTAGTAATTTATAGTATAATCACGTATCTGCTGTATTGCCAAAGCAATTCACGCAAAAAAACTAATTATCTATTTTTTGCTTGGAGGTACATTGCTTGACGAAATGTTTCAAAGCAAACCCAACCCTCAGAGTGTAATTTCTGCGCTTCCTTCCAAGTCGCATCAAACTGTTCGTCAGTGAACGTCTCTCCAGTAGCCTCGAACACTCTCCTCACAACCTCGGGCTCTCGCTTCGCGTACATATCGCGGTGATTCACGTGAAATACTGTCAAGACACTCGGATTTATACAGGCCTTCATATCAGACTCGTGGGGCAAACACGTCCTAGCTGCCTTGCAGCAATAATTAGGTGTTATTGGATAATCCAAATCAAAGTATCTTCCCGATGGTAGACCTGCCATACGACTGGTGTCCTCTGGTTTTCCAGGCTTCACCATCTCAGTATAAGTTGTACGAAAATCAAGACATTTTGGTAGGAAGTCTTCCACTTTAGGGAGATTGGGTGTACGCTGCTTGTAATTAAGGATATGAACGAATGTCTTGTATTCAATATGTGAACCGTCGAAGGCATTCCAGGCGCCAAGCAAAGGTTCTATTAAAGCTGGATCAAATCTTATTAGTTTAGTTCCACAAAATGTATAGACTACATCTTTTGGTAGCCAACCGGAATTTTCTTTGTCAAAATATTTCAGATTTAAGTATAAGTTCGGGAAAAAAGTAGGAAGGAAACGCGTTGACATGACTTTCCGAAGCGAGTTCAGATGAGATAAACATTTCCTAAAGACTTTTAGTCCTGGATTAATTTCACAGGGTGTGAGGCAGTCAGGCAAATTGTCGGGGGGTTTGAGTATTCCAAAAGCGTAACCTTTAGGCACGTCCTTAATGTTATCATTTGGAGCGAGTACTCTCCCAAGTTTCGGTTGCTTTGATTCTCCAAAGTTAGCTTGAATGCTGTTAATTACGGTTTTTTGACCAGTTCCAAGAACAACCCTGTCATCAGTTAAACAACACCTGACAAATTTACCTCGTTTATCTGTGTGGAATCGTTTGCCATAGGTGACATCAGATCTAAAAGGATCGCAATAGTTTCGGGTTATTTGCACTCCACAATTTTTAGATGGCGTTTTGTCTGGTAATGGTTCCTTTGGCATGACAATATCGTACAGACGCCCATGGTCAGCTGTAGGCTTGCCGAACGTAGTACCTTCCACGTCCATTCCGGCGGGCAGCATAGGTACGGGATCCGGAACGTAGCCTACTGCTTTTTTCCAGTATGAAGAATATGCGGTGTTCTTTAAGTCGTCTATGAGGCCTTGGAATTTGGTTTTCATGGGGGGGTTGATGAGGGAAGCGACATTGCTGAGGGGTCCAGCGTTGCGCTTGTCGAGAGGTATGGGTCTGCGGAGGGGCGGCAGGGGGCGGGGCAGCGCGGGTGGGTGCAGCGCGTCCCCGAGCAGCGCATCCGCCTCCTCCTGCATCAGGTAGTGCCGCAGTGAGTCCGCCACGTGCTCCTGCGCCTGCGCCGAGGGCACGCCGGCCGCGCACACGCGCGGCGTCCGCTCCACGAACATGCCTTCATTGCCCTTGCCTCCAGTCGTCGATCGCTGACATGATTTCGATTTCGGTATCATCGTATCTTTTAGAAAAGTCTTGTAAAATTAATGTATCTAAGCATAATCTTTGGTTATATTTTGTTGACATAGCAAATGAAGGATCGGACGTATGTCAGTTTTGTCAAACAACAGGACCAAAAAGCTGAGAAGCAAGCAGTTTGGTTGAGCTCATATTGTAAACCTATTTGCTTTGATAGAGAGTAACTTTAAGATTGGCAACGCTTACGAACCAAACTGAGAAAAACAATTCGAGATAAATGTGTTCTTAATTAAATAAAGGTATTCCAATCAAAAAATATTACGGAATTTTTGAAATTTCCGTAAAAAACGGAATGACCTTTATTATTATTTTATTAATATTAAATAATGAAATGAACCTGTCCTCCTTTGCCTCAGATCAATACAAATCTTTGTTCTGAACAACTCTTTATTCAATATAGGTGACCGCCAGCGATTGGCTGAGTATCGACTAAATAATTTTCCAAATCGTTCCATCCGTCTAGGCGCAATCGGGGCATGTACATTAAAATTAAAATAAAAAAATATCCCGATGAATTGTAAACCTCCTCCTTTTCTGAAGCCGGTTAAAAATATAAGTTGTATTTCTGTATCTCTCGCAGGAATAAGATAGAATCAGGGATTTGGCCAACTCACTAATGGGTTTGATGAAATCCCCGGAATAGATAAAATAAAGACATGCATGATTATAAAATTTTACTAAACATTTCTAGGTATTTCGCTAAATCCCTGAACTGAATCTAGTGAATTGGTCAAATCCAGTGAGTAAGTTGCATTTTTAAGTTGTAAATTATAATTGACATTAAAATAAGTTCAATAAATATTGCCCCTTTTTAACCGACTTTCCAAAGGAGGAGGCTTACAATTCGTCCGGATGTTATTTTTATTTGTTTTTTTATGTATGTGCCTCGATAGCGCCTAGGCGGATGGACCGATTTGGAAAATTATTCTTTTGTTTGAAAGGGTTTACCTTCCCATTGGTCCCATTGACACCAGATCAGGATCTGATGATGGCATCCTGGAGAAATCGAGGGAACTCTTCAAATATTATAGGCAGACCTATAGTGATTTTTGTGTTTTTAATAATAACTCGTGCAAATGCACATAATAAGCATAATATTTTGGTGCGAAACTGATGATGAGGACCACACATGCCCACCAGAACTGCTCAATACTAGGTACAAATACAATCTACTATGCGTGGCTGACGGGCAACGCATAGCCTAAACCGGTGGACCTAGAGCCATGAAACTTTCTACAGGGGGGGGGGGGGGGGTAAGGGGTTACAGTTTGTATTAAACTCAATCAAATAGGGTTTGTGGAAGTCGGTTTTTTCTAATGTTACTTTTTGTTTTAATTATATTATCGTGTGTTTCTCAAAATGCGTACCTATTTGTAAAGTTCTCCCTGAGCCTTACCAGATTTTTTATTGACCCAGTGTTCACTACTGATTCCGCAGAAAGACAGACAGATAAACAATAACTATAAGGATTATTTTTCCCTGCTTTTTCTGAGTTTTGTAAGCAACTGACGTAAGCAATAGCAAGTCAGTCGGCGTGGCTGCAATGATCAGTATGTTTATCCTTAAATGCAGACATCACGTTTGCTTTGCATTTACAAAATAAGCGGTTTTGTATATGGATTATGCAGTTACAAACAATGACAACAGGGTTTATATAAGTGGCTGCAAAACTCTGGAACTTGTTCTTACTATTCCAGATAGAGTGAAACGAAGTTCTATCATCAAACCTTATATCGTTAGTTAGTTTATAAATACCGCCGACAAAATACTCAGTTTAATTAGGTAAGTTGACGACTCATGGTAGTCTCATTATTGTTTCATTATAAAATATCTTAAGTCAACAGAAAAGTGGTGATAGTTTAAACTACCCCCTATCTCACTCTATATCGTCATCCCGTATTAAAGACTTCACAAATATATTCACAAATAATAATGCCTGAAGCTGAAACCCTGGTTAGGGTCGAAAGTTATAGATTTACACCCTTCGGTGAATAATACTAAATAATAAAATACAATAAACGTATTAAATTTATATTATTTTTCATATTTATTTGTATTTTTTCCTGCATGATGTTGTGGAACCCTTCTTGTGGATGTCCAACCCGCACTTAACCAATTACGTTCACTTTCAGTCTTCAATGTCAGCTATTCACGGGTACATTTTGGCCATTATGTCGACAGTAGCCGTGTGCGATTTCTACAGTTCAAGATACGACAACTTCGACATACAGCCGATAATGGAAAACGATCGCATTCTTCTTGGCTATACTAATTGTTTTCTAGATTTAGGGCCTTGCACTCCAGATGCTAAGGACTTTAAGAGTAAGTTGACAACAAAAATTCTTTGTACAGAGTATGAGAAAGTTTGAATTTGATTTGGTTCCCTTTTACAGACTATTTTTTTATTTATTTTTATTCGTTAGACTTGTTCTACTGTAGACTTGTTAGCTTAGTTAGCTCAAAGTTCTACAATCTTTGGATACGTAGAGCTCGTAGATGGAGTATATATCTCTTTTTATCTAAGCACAGGATATTATATCTAAAGTAGAGCTCGTAGAGCTTTATAAATCCACGTGAGTAATTTTCATCATCAGTAATTATTTTTCGTACAATGAAAATGACGTAGTGATTTCGCGCAACAGTCCAGCCTCAGACCATTTTGAATTTAGATGTGTGAAACGTGTTACAAGTAGAAAACTTCGCTTAGCTCCAGCGATGTGATATAATACCCCTCTGTCACGCAAAACACAGTGTAAGGGTCCCCGCATACGGACCTCCGGCCACAGCCACAAAACGCCGCCACCGGCAAGTTTCCTGTAGTTTTTATACAGTTTATATGGACTCGCCGCACATAGTTGACCCCGGTGGCCGCCAGACGCTACAAATCGTCGCTGCTCGCTTCTTGTGGCCCGCAGCGGCCACAAAACGCCGCCACACGCCATCCGCGCGATTCCCCACCCAGAGTCCATTAAAAAGAAGCACCAACCGCAAGTGTCGACCAAATGACTGTCGCGTGCTTCAGCTTTGTGACCGCTTCTAGGTTCTCGTGGTGGCGTTTGTGGCTGTGGCCAGTGGCCCGTGTGTAGCGACACTAACTGGCTAAAAGTGGAAACTATTGTGCCTCTGCACCGTATGAGAAAAGGCGTGACGCTGTGATATGTTGAGTTTATGTATAGGTATAGGTGTAACTAACATTAACGGGCTTTGTATACCATCACGAGGCCTTCCTTATATAAGATACATACTTACTTACGTACTGACAACAAACCATACTCGTAGAATGAAGTGCCTGTCACAAGTTTAGCCATTTGTATACCATTATTATCAAGTAATCTTTATATGTAAATTTATGCCAAATAATGTTAAACCAGATATCAAGAATACTTAAACTTATAAGTTAAACAAAAAACATATGAGACAAAACAGAAAGAAAGAGGAAATAAATAACAAATTCCCTAAACTTTCAGAAGTGATACCAGAAGCAGTTGCGACAGTCTGCGGAAAATGTACTCCAAAGCAGCAGCAGTTGATTAAAACTGTCATCAGGACCCTGATACAGAAGCATCCAGAGGCATGGGAACAGCTGCTGGAGCGATACGACGGAGACAACAAATACCGGGACTCCTTCTACAAATTTCTAGAAGACTGATTTTTCATACAGTTTTGGCTTAGGAAGGCGTTTCTCATACAGGATTTTATTTATCAAGTAAATGATATGTAGAGACTGAATATTCAACCTAAGCATGGCTTTCTACCTTGAGAGATTTTGGACAAAGTGCATCGGTTCAAGAATGGAGCTAATGCATTTTGAAGGATTTCATTTTCTGGCAGTAATGTCCTGTAAGAGAGAATCAATTACAAGAAAAATCTAGGGAATTTATATAAATTAATTAAAATTAAACTATTACAAT
The DNA here is from genome assembly GCA_963457715.1 of Argyresthia albistria. Lineage (NCBI taxonomy): Eukaryota > Metazoa > Arthropoda > Insecta > Lepidoptera > Argyresthiidae > Argyresthia > Argyresthia albistria. The sequence goes on along the minus strand of OY735271.1, from coordinate 6,196,648 downwards.
AATAGAGTGTCATAAAATTTATTCCACATCTAATGAATGACTTATTTAAGAATTACAATTACCACATGACTCACATTCAGAATACCTTTTACGACAACTACATACGGGTTTAAGGAACAATAACAGTAAACGGCTAATTTTTAATTTACAATGATTTCAATAGTAAGTACCTTATCTATCACACACCAATTTTTTTACTTTGGTAACATTTCTTTGAACTTTTACTACCATACTTCCATCTCCTATATCTACGCCCCTATCTTATTCTTATAACGCTCCTGGTAGATGTTATCAGGGTCGTATTTAACTGCAAGCTCTTTCCAAAGCTCTGGTCGCTTGTTGACCAGAAACTTGATCACTTTGTCGGATCCCTTCTTTTGTTTTTCTGTGCACTTGCTGCAGCTGTGTTCTAGGGCGTCGGGGAGCGTTTCCTTCAACGTCTTGGCGTCTGGAGTGCATCGACCCCGGTCCAGAAGGCAGTCCACGTAACCCTTGAGAAGTCGGTTCGACTCGAGGATTTCGTCCACGTTGACATTGTCCCATTTGTCGGTGTAGGTGGAGGCGGGCTTCGCACAGGAAACCCCGACCATGGCCGCTAGAGATACGAGCACGAGCAGTCTCATGATTAACTGGAAAGGGGAAAATAAACAAAGGTTATTTAAAAAATTATAAATGAAATCCGTAGTTAAGAGGTAACATTTTTACGGTTTAAAGTTGAAGCCATTAGAATAACCTTACCTAAGAGATCGTTTATTAACCGTAGTAACTAGTTTGATGTCATTTATGTATCAAGATAAGTACCTATTGTTATTTTGCTGGTCAATTTAATAGATACATACAATACAATACAGTGAATAAATTATGACATAGCCATGTGACTCACGTAATTCAGCAATGATTTAGTTTCAATCAATTTGTTGTTGTTTCTCTGACATTTGCTATTTAACTATAAAACTAATACTTTCGTGCTAATCTTTTTTAGTACTAGAATCACTGGAGTAACATGTGTCCCTACTTACAAAGATATTTGTGTGGCGTATCAAATTATGCCTTAATAGTAGCTCTACATTGTTGCAGTTCAGATACTCCATAATTTACCTCTTGACACATGCTGCGTCATGCTTTCAACGTTTTTGTACCGAAGGGTCAAGGTAATAGACCATTAACAGTCGGTTTTCATAAATTGACAAGGAAGATGCGATTTTAAATTAGCTTTACATGGGCAACGAAAACTATTGTATGGCTTAAATAAATTGTAGCGACGGCTATGCATTTGCTCGGTTCACACCTAGTTCTTAGGGTTCCGTACCCGAAGGGTGCCAAACGGGACCCTATAACTGAACAGCTGTTATATTTGATCTCTCTTCCAGAAACCGGATGGGCACTGCGTTGGCTCCAGGTTATCGTCAGTATCATTGCATTCGACTATTATAATCTTCAAAACGAAAATAGATCTGGACAATGTGTGGACAAAATGAATATTAACAACGTGTATTAGCGTTTGAATCTGCCAAGTATCAAAACAACGCTAAGATCGTAGCCAAGCAGAGCATCATAACATTGATTAATAACATCCTCTTGGCAGCATGATAGCCGGCTAATTGCAATATAACACTACAATGGCTAAGGCTATAGCTCGTGTTGAAGTACTTTAACTACTATTAATAGATCATCGCTGTGAAATTTGCCTTGATTAGATGCATTGTGCGGACATTGAAATGACTTAAAAGGAGTTAATAAGGCCGTGGGAAAAGACTGACGTCAGAGATTTATGTAGATCAACGGAATAATATTAGAAAATGCAATTTCCGTCAATAAAATAAAGAGATTGTGGAGCAACAATTGTATTCACTGAAATTACAACAAGTTCCCTATTTTCGTGCAACAGGTTAGGTAACTATCGTATTTCTGCGGGTATGATATATTAAGGAGCTGTGTATCGCATAATTGTGTACGTGTGTACAAGCTACATTATAATTACATAGGTAATTACACTTTCATATTATAATTTTTCAAATTAATTACCACTTCCACTGAGTTTGTTATCGGCACTATCCTGAGTATTCACATCCTCTATATTTAGATCCTGGTCTATATTAATTAACCACACAAGAATTTAGATATATCAAAAACTATTTAAGTTTTACTCCTTTTGCATTAATAAAATCACATCATAATATAGAAAACTCTTACCTGATATAATTATTTAAAATGATTGCAATCAGAACACACTTGTCCCTAGTAACTTCGTATTGTGTATGACGCCCAGTTACCGAGGACGGACATTATATACTGTAGGGCTTGAATTAGCTAGGCATTGCATCTAATCTGACACCTTCAGAACAACGGAGGAATAATCGCAGAGACAATGAATCATTAGAACAATGCATAAACGATTCTCAAACGCTCTGTGGAGGGCGCTACATCTACGTAAAAGACTAAAAAGATCCGCGACAGCCGTCAATGCAGTGAAATTGCGATAAGGCTGTCATCTTGCAATAAAATTGTTTTCCGACTGGCCACTCGTTGTAGTGATATAAAACTTGACCGGAAAGATCGATTGCTTTACACGGAAATATCGGTATAATCGGAACCATTTAGCTATTACAAAAGTGATGATGACGACTTGTTTTAGCTACATCTCATCAGATTATCACGGGCTGTGCTAACATGGGACAAAAATAGAATACGTAAGTACAACAGCTGCAACTACTGCAGCTGTGTTGTGTAGTAAGATTTTATCAAGAGATCCAAGAAATTAAGGCTTAGGCACCGGCGGCGGGTTGTTAGCGGGGCAGTAGCGGGGCTGGTGTCAAATATTTTGTATTTGAAGAACTCTGAAGGTGGCAAGCAGGTGGCAGTTCAAAAATGGGCCCCGCTCACGCACCCTCCGCCGGTGATGCGAAGATGCCTGTACTACAACTACAGAAACCTGTAGCTGACTACTTCATCAGGTTCTTAATAAAAGGTCACCGTTCTACCCTTAAGTCCACTTTGCTGAACATTGTGGATCCTAACTTTACTCTACTTATTTAAGATTCCTAAAATATAATTACTTACTGTATTCGATTTAATAGAGTTCGATTTTAGGAATCTCTACTTTGAAGACATTATTCAAATATCGTGGCGTCCTAATAGAAAAGTAGTATTCGGGCATATTGACAAAGATTTATACAAAACATAGTTATCAACCATAATAATAACATAGTTGTTAACCCTATTATTCATATTTAATAGTCTTCATGCAAATCAATCGGTTGGCCGCTCGTCGCTCGCTTCGTCTAATTTAATCATTTTCATCTATAATACATCCTGTATTAGACGGAAGTTAATCTATGTATAATAAAATATGTCTCTAGAGGAAATCAACTATTAACCAGCACATTGTTAATATAATAGCAAATTACCAGGTAGGTCTTGGAATAAAGAGATTTTTTTACCTTTATTTGCATACAAACTCAAAGTTGCACGCTATATGCAAACGTAGGTGGATGAAGCAAGAGTAGACACATTGTACCTACTTGGATGGTTTTATGAATAACCTGCACTGAGCCAGCCTGATGAAGTATGGCTCGGTTTTATTAGTATCCGGATAAAGCCCCCTAGGGGACTTTTAAGTCCCCTTAGGGGGATTGGACAATTAATTGTACGAGTTGACCGGAGGAGGCTGAGTAACATTCTTGAATTTTAATTAGTGATTAATGGCTCTGGGTATGGTGGTGAACCTGAGTAGTCCAGTTGCAAAACCCGCTATGAACGCCCCCTTATTTTCAACCTTACGCCTTGGTAGTAAATTCAAAAACCAATGAAAATTTTGGGAGTGACTAAGCGCGTTTTGCAAATGGACTACTTACTTGGCCAACTATCTTTTGGCGTTGTGAGTGACGTTTTCAGGGGGGCGCCAACTCTGCGCAACCTATACTCTATCCATGCTTAGAAAGAACTTGACAGCCAACCTAAAACTTCATAAAATCCACTTTTCAAACACTAATGATGTTACCAAAATAATCGGAAAGAATCGAAATTATTTATTCAGTTGAACTAACAGAAGAGTTCTCATCGCCATCACTTTTTTTAACACTTAAATATATTATTATTTTATTTTCAACCATATTAAAGGTAACTGAAGAATCAAGAATGAAATGTGTCTATCGTCTTTCCGATTCACAAATGTTTAAAAGGTGTACGATTATTTTCATTAATCGATTTTTATGAGCAATATCCCCTTACTAACAGGCTAAGATTGACATCTGTCAAGTTTTCTGTTATATTGGATACACTATAATGCCATGAACTGACAAAATGCGTTAGTTTCAACCTGTCACCGTTCGCCAAAAGATTGTTGGATAGTTAGACAGCTGTAAGTTCACTACTTCGAACGCAAAAAACTTACTTTATTATGGAGTTGTCAAAGTTATTTTGTAGTATTGCTGCGCCTTCCAAAGAGTGGGCCTTCTAAGGGCCAAAAGATGTATAGTGAGTTAGTAGTAATGTCTGTCTGTTAGTAAGTCTAATAAAAAATATATACATGTGTAACAGAAAGGTGTAGTCATATTTTAGGTGGTTGTTAGGGACATCATTCTGAGCAACTTTCACTACGAAACCGATTTGATCAGAGCAACTTTAATTTTCACTTCTCTATACAAATCAGCTGACCGCCCGGACCAAAATGTATGGAATAATGTAGAGTAAAGTTGCTCTGATCAAATCAGTTTCGTGTCGAAAGTTGCTCAGAATGGTCTCCCTAACAACCCCCTAAAATATGACTACACCCTTCTGTTACACCCTGTACTGAACTGATTATCGCTACCTGGATTCATAAACACCGGGCTATATCGGTATTTAATTATAAAGAAATATTTTATAATAGACTTCAATAAACATGAACCCTGCGTCAACACCAATACAGGTTCCCCAACGCAGACTTTTCCATTGCTTTAATATAAAGCTAAGGCAAGCTTCATGTCGTATTGACGTTGGTGTATAAAAATAATAATTAGCCAGTCAGTGGAAGTCTCCGCTGCTGTAGGTATGTGTACTAAGGATACCTACAGAGGTAGAATGTTAGGTCATAGGGCAATTATAGACAATAGACATGCTGTTATCTTGCAATCTATAATATAATTACTTACCGAAGCAAACATGTACAGGTTACCTTGTGGTATAACCTGTAACTTGTGTAAAGTGTTAGGAAACTGTTTAGGTACTTCAGTGTCTGAAATCATGCTGATGATACTGTTAACAATGAGTGGTAAATGTACTAGATATTGGAGATCTATATTTCATCAACTTTATTTATCTTATTCAATGGTACGCCTAATGGACCAGTCCTACGTTAACATTATAACTCGCCTCTCGGGTCATCCAACCAGACCCTTGAATGGAATTTTCATATCACAAAAGCATCCCATTACACAAGCTTCTCAAATCTAAAAAAATCTGCATTGAAATCTGTCCAGCAATATTCACTCTTTTTCGTTTACGTGTGTGGCGCCATCTAGCGTTGATGGTGCTGATAAATTGCTAAGATGTTTATAGAAACTGAGTAAAGGTTGAGGAACAGCTTCTTATAAAAAGGTTCACACGTCTGCTGCTAGGCGGCGGACAACGCTACAGTCAACATTTAGTACCCTCCCTACAAAAGACATCAACGGGATTCAGGAGCAAGGGATGGTTTGATCGTTTAACATATTCAGTATAATAATATACGTACTGTGGTTTTACTGTTATTGACTATGGATTCTACTTGAAATTATATTTGCAATTAATAAAATTAAAAGATTATGATTATGACTGATCGTCATTATTAAAATTCGTATATTGATTGATTGATATTCGTATAAAGAGTGTCTTTGGATTTTCAGGCACAGTTTATCAATAAGGATGAGTTGTTAATGGTAATGTGATCAACACTGTTCATCACATTACTAAAGATCGAGTTACATATCGCACTCACAAACTGCTAACCTTCCTGTTTACTTATTGACCGAGCGAGCGAAGCGAGGGAAGCGTCTCCGTTTCAGGATTGGCCAAAAATGCTTTCGTATGTTTGTTTGTTTGTTCTCCGCTACAGAGCGCATTTCTCAACCGATTCGCGTCAATTTTGTCAGTAGGTCGAACAATTAAATAGTTTTTTTTCGAGCCAGTTTTTGGATGTTTTCAAAATGGCGGAGATATAGGGTTTTAAAATGTAAAAAAATCACTACAACCCAAACGGCTCAATGGATATTAACAAATGACATGTCTTTGGATTTGTAAAGACCATGAAAGTGAAACAGATTATATAATTTTAGTAAAAAGTCAATAGTTTGTATTTTAGATAGCAAATGTAGTTTACAAAGTTATTGGTGCGGCTTCTTTCATACTGCATGTACGTAACCAGGTACATTGATAAGTTTGTATGTGTTATTGAAAGAAAATTATTTGGGTTATTTTTTTGATGTGTGTTAGCAGTTCAGCTTTCCCACCGACATACTCGCGAGGTCTACAGCTCACAGAGACACTAGTTATTATTATAGTTAGTTATTTATTGTTCTAAGATTAAGAGTAAATGTTCTTATTGTGTAATAAAATAAAGTAAGAAGGAGTAAATTAGATACAATATTTATATTATTCTGGTAGGTCCGTTGCTTCGTTAGGTTTTTTTTTTATTATTTACTGGCATCTAATTACGAACAGAGTTTTATGTTCTTAATCACCACTTAAACCACTGAGGTTTGTGTGTGGAGTTATCTACTCCTTATACAGTTTAAAAATAAGTAATGTAGGTAGGTATAATTCAAATTAAAATAATTATGGCTATATATTCTAGTTTTCGGGTATAGAGTGTGCAATTTTCAAGTTAATTCCCTTGTAATTTTTAAATAAAGTAAGTTTTTAGTTTGTATTTAATGTTTGTCTGTGTAAGGTATTTTATTATAAAAACTAACACACACTCCCATAAAAGAATTAGCAACCTTACTGAGTCTGAAAGCGGACATAGCAATCTTCTTGCTATCTCTAGTGTTAATACTATGATTATGACCTAAAGTCTTAAGTAAACCTATGTTTTTTCTGGTGTACATGATATTTTAAAAGCAAGCAAGCAAAGAATCCTCTAATTCAATGCGTTTAAACCGCCGGACATTAATATGGAAGCGGAATTAGTGATAGAAAATTTTCCGCCGAAGTCAAAGGAAAAATACAAACTTGCATATGAAAAGTTCGAGTGGAAAATGGACAGAAAATGAAAGTCTTTGGTGGAAAACGATTTTCTAGCCTGCTTTAGCGTAATTTTACAGATAATGAAGCCCTAATCTCTCTGGAATACTGACTCCATGCTGAAGAGCACGGTTTTGTTTAGATGAAGCACAAACGGAATGGAATTTTAGTAACTGTACATTTACCAATTGTTACTTTTATTAAATTATTACTAAGTATGTATATTAAGCTGGTTTCATTTCATTAGCATTATCTTTCATGTTACTAACATTGTTTGATTTGATTTTTAAAGCACTATACAAGCCTTGGTCCACAATGACTGCACTGCTGGCCACGCTATGATGGCCTCGAGCTTAGCTTAGCTACGATCTCGGGCTTTAAACTTGGTCAACATTGCAACCTTTGATATCCGCGCTATAAAAGCCTCGACCTTCGATCTCGGCCTTTATTCCAGCTTGTCAATCAGAGGTTTCAATGCTGACCGCGCTGTATAGGCGTTGAGCTGCGCTACGCTGCGCTTTCGGCCACCAGCAGCGCGACCAGCAACGCCGCCATTACAGACCGCGGCAGTAATGTACTATTATTGCGGTCCTGGGCCAACCCTGATCCACTGTTTCCTGGCACTTTATATTTTACTTTATATTACAAAAACAATAATTGAAACAAAAAGTAAACTTTAGAAAAAACCGACTTCCACATACCCTATTTGATTAGATTGAGTTTAATACTAACTGTTACCCCTTATCCCCCCCCCTTGGGGAATTAATTTTGTCAAATCCTATATCAGTGCTACCCCACGCGACTAAGGAACCCCTGTACAAAGTTTCATGGCTCTAGGTCCACCGGTTTAGGCTATGCGTTGCCTGCCCATCAGCCACGCATTGTATTTGTACCTAGTATTGAGCAGATCTGGTGGCCATATGTGGTCTTCATCAGCAATTCCGCATCACAATATTATGCTTACCGTGTACATTTGCACGAGTTATTATGAAAAACACAAAAATCACTATAGGTCTGCCTATAATATTTGAAGAGTTCTCTCGATTTCTCCAGGATTCCATCATCAGATCCTGACCTAGTGTCAATGGGACCACCCTTGAGGTATTACCTATACGCCGAAAAAAGATTTGTTCAAATCGGTTCATAATTGGCGGAGTTATCGCGTAACAAACATAGAAAAAAAAAACATACGGGTCGAATTGAGAACCTCCTCCTTTTTTTGAAGTCGGTTGAAAAGTAAGGCGAGCTTTTTCTAATAAGAAATCTCCGAAGAGAGAGAGGAGAGAGCTGCAGATTAAGTTACAACCATGAGTAAGGGCATACTATCAAAACTTATCAAGATAATGCTAATCAGCGTCCTTCACCGTAAACCATAGAATTATTATTAATAGCACTACGTCTAAAACCCAACAACACGTATGGTCGAACAAAGCTAAGTACATCCAATATTATTTAAATATAATGTCCCTAAATTAGCCTTACAAAATTATGTTATTAGCCTTCAACATAATTGCACCTTATGATGGGGCAACAAACACATCATCAAAGTCGAATTGACCCTCGTTAAAAAGGGCTTCTGTACAGTGCATTGACAGTAAGAGTTGTGTTCTGTATTTGCAGCAGACCCAGCGGGGCTGGATTCCGGTAGAGCAATCATCACTCAGCGACATTGACAAAACGCTGAACTTTAGATGTCCATTATCTTGCGTTCGGAGTATCTTTTTTAGGCATCAAATGGTAGAAGTTCATTGATTTACCAATTAGGCAAATATAATAATTTCCTGATGATTGATATGGTTTTCTTGAGCTACCTATAATACCCCGTATGCTTCCAATAATATACGCTTTATCTAAAGACCGAGCTAACTCTAACTGTAAATGCACTATACATACTTTATACCCTTAAAACTACGTATTTATAGTCTGTTAAGTAAAGGTATTTCAAACTGATGAGTAGGCAAAAACAATTATAACAATGAGACAAGTATTCTTTATTCTATATACTTTATTGCACTAAAACAGAATACAGATACTTAATAATTGAAAACAACATGTACAAAGGCGAGCTTATCTCTAATAAGATATCTCTACCTAATACTGTAGGGACATATACAAAGTAACACATTGCTCGCCAATAAAATGGAGAATTAATTTTCACGTCTATTTCAACATGGGATGGCAGAGTCTCTTCCCAATCACAGCAGCGAAGAATTAATTTTGAAAATAACGACTTGCTGTGAATGAAATTTCATATCAGAGCAGGAAATAATAATTATAGAATAAAAAAACTAGAACTAAAAGAACTAGAAGTTCATACGTAATCAGGGTTTGCCCCATATAACCGTAATTCAATGTTTGCTCGCATTTAATAAGTGCATTAGAGATGACGCGCACATCAAGTTAAGTATGGTATTATTTTATGGCTTTATGAACATGTTTTAATTACTTCCAATGAATTTGTACCTATACTGGTCTTGTTAATGCAAAGGTATATCAGTTCATACTGAAATAATGTTCTCAGAATTGTGAATCTGCCACATACCTTAAGTTTATTGAGACCGTTTGGAAATGAAGACCGAGCAAGGTTTCTCGAAGAGCTCACACACCTTGAGTAGGTATAATGCAAATTACTGAATGAATTGTATATTTGTTCTCCTGCATGGAAAATCTGCTCCAGATAGGTAATCAATTGATTAATTGAGCGGTGCAATTGACTGGAAAAACATGAATCAATAAATACCTCGCTCAACGCATTAGCATTGCGATACAGCGAGGTAACGGTGCCAGCGTTTTGGGCACCCTTCCGCCCGGTAGCGATCTGGGCGAAATTTTTGACCTAGTTTAGTTGTAGTTAGTTTAGTTTTTACCTATACTTTAGTTATAATTAATCATTTGTTATTGTATATAAATATTGAATAAATAATTGTGTGTAAACCAAAACCTTAGACTGTCGTCCCGAGTTATGTCAGTTATGCATGTGCGACATACATCTTTAGCTAATAGCTATATACAGGATGACGTGTTTCATCACTTTTCGACACGACTTCACTTAATTCAAGGCGAGTTTAATAGCCATAGTTTAATAAGATAGGATCAGACGTAAAGTACATTTAATTGTAAATAAGCTAAATGGGCCAATTCTCTAGGGCACACACACTAAAATTACTTGACAATATTAGCTCCGACGCTCTTACGCGGTTGGCATAGATTTCATTTTCGAACTCACTTTTGAATTAGTTCATCAGTACATTAAAAATAATTCAAAAGTAAGTTTGAAAATGGAATCTATGGCGACCTCATAAGAGCTGTCGGACTTAATATTGTCAACTAATTTTAGTAAGTGTAACCTAGAGAATCGGCCACAAAATCATATGTCTCTTCTCCCATCGATGATTTTGCCTGAAATCGTAAATAGTAAGTTGATTGTTTTATCCTGCTGTTTCTTTTATAATAATGGTACTTAATTTTAAAAGTAAAATACTACTTTTTCATTTCATTCCGATTTCTCTGAATAAAACTATACATAGATTATACATATTATATTATACAGTTATCGCTTACGTGGGGTTTCTGAAAGAGTGGTCAAATGTAGCAGGTGATCCATAGATGATTAATTCAAAATAGTTGCACGTGATAAGTTTTAACAAGAGTTTGATCAGTTGTCAACGATATTTTCTTTTTGAAAATCGGGCGTAACAATCATGCCCCACTCTGTATACAAACAGCAATTTTTCAAATGCATCAACTACAAATGAAATAATGAGCAACGAGGGGAAAATTAGATGTTTTAGGCACGACTGATTTACTATAAATACAGGTTACTGTGTACATAAAACATCACTAGTCATCCTGTCGCAGTTGCATTTGGTTGCGGTTAGACGATCACGGATAACATATTATATTTGTACATAAACTTGAATTACTAATCTCGTAGCGAAAAGGTAAACAAACCGGCCAAGTGCGAGTTGAACTCGCGTTGCTCGGTTCCGACCAAATCTCTTTGAACTACTACGGTTTCCGGATTTTTTTCTTTTACTTGCGCTGAAGGTATAAGACGTTGCTTCATGCCAAACTTCATGATTCTAGGTCGACGGGAAGTGCTATTAAAGAAAGTCTTGACAGACGAACGGACAACGAATTGGTCCTTTAGCGGTTCTTTTTCCTTTTATGGTACAAACCCATAAAAAACGATAAAGTCAAGCTTATCAGTGCAGTGTGATGCATCATGTGCTTACATTTCAGTGCACCATGAGACTGCTGCTAGTACTCTCCTGTCTGACAGCTCTGGCGCTGGCCGACGACAAATACACGGACAAATACGACAACATCAACCTGGATGAGATCCTGGAGAACAAGCGGCTTCTCATGAGCTACGTCAACTGTGTACTGGACAAGGGGAAGTGTAATGCCGAGGGGAAAGAGCTGAAGGGTGAGTTTGCCAATCAATCACTTTCCAAGCTAGACGGTTCCCGGCTGGGGAGGAAGTAAAAAACCCCAGGTTTTGGACGATTAAATGTTTGTGGCGTCGCTGTTTCTGGCTCCCACGACACAGGGTATCCTAGTGTGGGGCCAGAAGCAACGTAAATGTTATGGTATGTCCTGTCACATATCTGCGCATATGCGATGTCCCTCATGTGATATCTCAGTGTTCTGTTCACGCAAGTGCCTCTTCAATACTGATTGGCAGTCAGATCCGACTACATTCTCAGGTTTATCATAGGTATCATAATCATCATCATCAGTCTCATGCACACCTACTTTATTATTATTATTACGCCTATAATATCCCACTGCTGGTCAAAGGCCTCTCTCCCCCTCTTCCACTCTATTCGATCCTGAGCGGTCTCCTCCCACTCTTTATCATGTCACAATATTTTCCTAAGCCCATATCTGTACAACAAACTGAACAAACTTTTTTCCTTCTTCCACCTTCTTTTTTCCTTTTTTTTCCATCTTACGAATGCAAAATAAAAGTAACTAAGTTTCTGAAAACCCTAAGGCTTAGCACGGGGTTGGGCCGAAGAGTATTACCGCTAGGGGCCGAAGCCTTTTTCAACTATTATTATATGAAAAGCAACTCGCACTTGGCCATTAAGGAATGTAACAAGTACAGTTGGCAACAGATTGTCGATAAGTCGAATTTCGTGGGTCGCATTACGTTCCTCGGGCTAGAGCCTACGACATACAGGCAGCCCCTAGTGTAGGACGTTACATATGTGAGTTTTGGTTTGGTAGTCGACTGTACTTAGCCACTATGGCCCCAAGCGGGAATAGAAGTATGAAAATTACGCGATTTAATTTTAATAATAGTATTATATCTTTCGGCCCCGTTTCGTAATCAATGTATGGAGACTCGTGGTTACGAGAACAATAGGCTGGCCCCAAGCGGTAACCGGTAACAACCCTTAGCACTCACTGCGGTTAAACGCGAGCGTTTAAACGCAAGACTGAAACCGCCGAAAAATATAGCACATAAGTTTACCATACAAGCGCACGATGTGTCGTTTTTCAGTGACTGATTTTGAAAATGTGGCTAGCTACGTTTTTACAGCTGTTTGCAACCGCGCGATTTTTTTTGTGTCTCATAGTAATAGTATGGTAGCGCACGCACACACAGCGTTTAACCGCAAGCGGTTTTTCAGTCGCGACAGAGTGAGCGCAGTTGGTAGTCGTTTCTAGTGCAGTCATCTATTATTATTATTATTATTTATCCTATAGACCCAAGCACACCTACTTATTAAATAATCGGTTAAGTGCGGGTCGGTATCGCACACGAAGGGTACCGTACCATCGTACAACAAATCAAAAGCACTCAAAACAATAAAAAAATAAACAAAAATAAAATTTAAAAAGTCTATGCCTTCACGAGATTTGAACCGACGACCTCCGGATTGAGAGTCTACATCATACCGCACCGGCTAACCACAACCATGTGGGTTGACGCGAAATATGCTATCATATTTAAATGTGTAGTCTATGACATGGTTGCTATGACAATAAATAAACAGTTTCAGTCAAGATCTCCATTTTGAAATGCGTAAGTGTATCTAAACACGTATCTTGTATCGGGGCCCCCTTTAATTTGCAATATCTCTCGTATTTCAGTATTTGTGGTTGGTGCGGCAACAGATATACATATTCTGTGAAAATTTCAGCTTTCTAGCTATTACGGTTCGTGCAGACGGACCCGGTGACAGACAGGACGGACGGACGGACGGACAGACAGACAGCGAAGTCTCAGTAATAGGTCCCGTTTGGCACCCTTCGGGTACGGTACCCTAAAAATCTATATTTCAGTTACGCCTAAGTCAAGGTCAACAGAGGTTTTGTAACCACTGTTTACCTTTTTGTTACAAGATTAGTACTTCAAGTTCAGTGCTTATTCAAAATAGGCACTTAGCAAAACGTACGCCTTCACTTTTTACCATAGGCTGAGGCACAGTTTTGTTTACAAAATATTAAGCTACAGCTTTTCTTTTCTTCAGAACACCTGGAGGAGGCACTAACTACTGGCTGCGCAAAGTGCACAGACGCGCAGAAGAAGGGGGCTCAGAAGACCATCGAGTTCCTCATCAAGAACGAGATAGACATCTGGAGGGAGCTGTCCAAAAAGTACGACCCCTCAGGAGACTACAGGAAGAAGTACGAAGAACTGGCTAAAGAACACGGTATTGATGTACCAGCGGAGCCTTAGAAGACTTTATATAACAACGTTATACTAACAACCGTTACAATAATATCAAAAATAATAACGTACAGCTTTCCAACGATATTTTGGTTGCAGTGACAGGTGGAACAAACGCTTTTTGACAGGTCCGTTGCATTAAGTTGCGTAGAACTGGGGCCTCCCTGTTAAAGTCCCACACGTGCCAAATATTTTAAAACAAAAACATTGGAAGACTGTCGAGAAAAAGATCAGAATCAGCTCACAGCAGCATCCGAAATAAATACTATCGCATCAAGTTAATTTGGACAAGGGTAGTACTTCCATATGCTGTACTAGTGTAGTCGTAGTGCCAGTGAAAACGTGTTAAAACAGTGATATTATAACGTAATTACGTAACATAATTATACTAATTATTTAAACACAAAATTTATTAAATACAGCATGAATTTAATTCAGCGAGTTTTTTTTAGATCGTAGTTCGTTACTGCTTTTTAATGTGCGTATGTTGTTTTACAAATTAATCGTATAGTCATACAGTCGTATTCATGAAAATCCCTTATAACAGGTTTAAAACGTTTATTAGATATAATGCTCTAAGCTCCAATAAACATATTATAACAAGATCAACCCTATAACAAACCAATAAATCTCTCATAAGTTTTTATAAATAAGACTGTAAGACTTTATTCTTGTTATTTCAGTCCTACATTTCATATCAGACGTAAATCAAAGATATTTTTAAAGTTGTATATTGTAAAGAAATGTACATATACACGTGTTGTGTATATGTTTTGTTCAACAAATTGAATTGTCAGCTGAAGGATCAAACTACTACGTACCTTAATTATACCTCTACAGTAATGTCAATTTAATTGCTGTGAATAAAGTGCGATCTCGAGAATCTATTGTGACTTAGACAATCAATATTCCTCTGAGTATTGTGGTGTGAAAAATCGTGAGAAAACAGGTTATCAGATTAACAGGTTATCGAATCTTAGACTAATAAATTAAAACCAACTGTATTACTCTAAGGAACCATCTAGAACTTAAATAAGATAATAAGATTAATAATATTGATTACTGTTACATCGTGTTCTATTGTCACCGCTCTTTTTAAAACGCTTTCGTTATCGACTTCATTTGTACGAGTATGTATGTAGTATGGATGTTTGTAACGGAATCTTCGAACGACATGGAGCGGATCTGATGATGGAGTGACTATAATTTACTGTTCTGTATTTACACTCGTAAGAGCATCTTTTTAAAATAAACGTTGCGTTAACATTTTTCGTGACGAGGAAATAAACCTGCGTCGTCGCAGATTTTTCTATCTGCAGTGATAGAAGCTGCACCCTTTGATTTTGTTATTTATACCGTATTGACAAGTCATAATTATCCTTGTATGCAAAAGACATGAAAACAAATTTTAAATAGATATTACAATAGCAATTAGAGCAAAACAATGGGCTTACAGTCGTTGTGTAATGTAAACACAATGGTTTCCGTCATTGCCCAGGAGTAGAAGCCTCAGGACTTAGTATAAAAGTGATTACTCCTCACGCGATCCTCACAAGTCCACGCGGCTCGTGTTGAACCTTAACCTTAATTGATTTATGTGAGTGAATTAACAATAAAACTCAAAACACAATCAACAAGCCCGAACAATAACCAATAGCCCGAATTATTAAAAAAATCTAAATTGATAGAATAAATCTAGAATCTTTGTTGTTGGGTAGAGTTCTTGTGATGGAGATATTTTGTGCTTCGTTATAATCACATTTAGCTCAATCGTTTTTCCAGAGTTTATTCGATATATTGAAATTTCTTGGAGTGCAAAATTTAAAAAAATGTGCAGTAGATGAAATCAGGTATCCAACAGATTCCACATAGTCGATGCTGACTCAAGTCACGAGTCATCATCTACGGTGACCGATCATATTGGTGTATTTTAATTATCAAACTCTCTTTATAATTATTGCTCAATACTATCGTTATAAACTTCATATTAACCTTTAAACCATTATAACCCATAAATTTCTTATCGAAATGTCATTCCTAATTCTTGCAGCAGTGTTAACACTTACATCGGAATGAGACTGCTACTCATGGCGATGGGCCTGGCCCTAGTGGGCCTGACCCTTGCTGATGAGAAGTACACAGATAGATACGACAACCTGAACGTTCAGGAGATTCTGGACAACAAGCGGCTGTTCACCTCTTACGTGAAGTGCATATTGGACCAAGGCCGGTGTACTGCGGAAGGAAAGGAATTGAAGAGTAAGTGTTTCAGTTCTTTAGATAAATCTTAAGGAAATGGTTCCTGTAATTTAATAGATGGCTGGTGCATCGCGAACTCGGCTCGACACATTGCCATGTGTGCGAGAACACAATGCAAAATATACTGTAGCAGGAGAAAAACAGAATGTATTCAGCCCAACAAAAACAACATGGAGTCACACTTTTCCCCTACGGAGTGGCAGAAGGACCATTTTGACCAATTTTATCCAGTTATTCAATACTTCAACAAAACCAACCCAACCCTCAAGCCTTGTAGTTTAATTGATATGTAGTAACTATATTATAGAAGGGTAGGGAAGGGGATTGACATGGGTGTTAAAACACAGAATACTTATCTTGCAACTTATTAAAATAGCAAGGTTGTGTTTGCCGGAATGGGCAAAAGAAAATAAAAAACATGGTTACGTTATGACTATAATAACTCTCTGTTAAGAATTTTGCACGAACCCCCAATAGTATCAGGTGTTATAATTATAACACATCTGTGGCATGATTCTCGAACGTTCGATTTACGATATCTACACCTATATCGAGTGATTTTGTATGGAAATCTGTCAATATAGGTCTCGATATCCATATTGGAAGGCACGAGAATCATGCCACTGTTCTTTCTATTATTGTATTTTGTGTAGTAAAATAAATAAATTATAAATTACGAATTTGTTATTTCAGGAAATATCGTCGATGCCATGCAACACTCCTGTGAAAAATGCACGCCGTGGCAAAGATCGAATGCAAGGAAGATAGTTAAACACCTGCGAGAGAAAGAGACGGCTTCCTGGGAGCAACTGAAAAAGAAATATGATCCCGACAGCACCTATCAGCCGCTATACGAAGCTTTCCTTGCTGCTGATGATTAGACTTGGCGATATCAGATCACTCATGCACCATAGTTTTGGTAAAAAACTCAAGTTGAGCTGAAGCTTGTTTATTTGAACATAAAGTAAGATAACAGCTCTCTATTAACATGTTTGTATTAACTAGTCGATGGGTACCTACTTAGAGCAGGGTTTGAATAATTTCTTCGAATAATTATCTTCCTCAGCTTCTTCATTCTACAGTAAGGTGAGATGAGATAAGTTCAAAGTTCAATTTTTTTTATTGACCATAAAATCATACAGATTGCTTAGTAAACGTCAATATAATATAAATATGTTTTGTATACTACCGCCCATTCGGAAGTTGTGGGCTTGTGGAGGGAGCAAAGAACACAAAAAGGGCAAGAAACACCTCCGTACCCAGATAGGTAGACAAATACATCATTTAATATGATGATTAATCTATCCGTTAACTTTACTTCCGGAGTATACATTTTTATTAACAAGGGGTTATAAAATGTTCAAGGATATATCGACTACATTTATTTCTACTAAAACTCAGTAAAGTCACTAATAATTTACTGACAATAAGTAAACTCTTGGCGTGTAAAATTGTAACGCCTGATACTACAATAACAATAAGGTTGCTAGACTCACTGATTCAGATCTACCACGAACCGTAATGTGGCTAGCCTTACTTACGTGTATTTAAACTCCAGAAAATCATATGATGTAGAGATGCATGGAAAATGTGTCCTATAATATATACTTTCCTTATCCTCCGATTTTACCCAGAACATTACAAGTATGGTTTAGTCAGAAATACTTCCTCTATAATTATTGGAGCGTCCTGCTATCATAATGTAGTGTAGAACACGTGTTTTCAGATACCATTATTGTAAAATCTATGCATACGACGCTGTTCTTTATGTGTTTAACCAACGTACATAGCTAAGTACAAATGACCATGCACTTTGTTGCTCTTCAACGCCTCAAGTATCCTGGATTGTATGTAATAATATACCGTTAATTTAATGAGTTCGTGCATCATTTTAGTTTCTGTCATCGTACTCGTTTCATATTTAATGCTATGTTACTAGTAATAACTGATAAAAGTGGTAAATAAATCGTGATGACGATTTCGTTCTCCCCTTGCAACTTTGCCCCTCCGACTGCTATTGCATTCTAGTAAAGGCCAATTGTTCTATTGTACTCTACAGTCCTCATAAAATAAAAGGCCCGTTTTGAAAGTTCACGCCCTTGAAGTTTTAACCCCTAACGCGTAGGTAATAGAAGCGGTTTTCCTATGTGCAACTTGTACGCTTTGCTTGTACGCAACAGTTAGCTTTTATTACCTACTCATTAGGGGTTAAAACTTCATGGGCGTGAACTGTCAAAACGGGCCTTTTATTTTGTGAAGACTTTAGGGCCATGTTTTAAAAGACAATAATTTCTTAAATAGTCTCCGCAGAGCCACCTAATCTCAACAGTTTGCAAGCCTAGCCTTACATAGTTGTAATAACAAGAAGAGGAAAACGTAAGGTGAAGGTTGTATAGTAAGGTCATCGTCATTTACATAATATCTCTTAAACCTGTCTACCAAGTGATACTGCCTTCGACACAGAAAGTTTGCCACAAATTACTTAGTTTATTATTTTATTTACTGGCCTACCTAAGAAAATAATAAAAGCAAACAAGTTTGTGTCATAAGATTGCTTTGACGAGGCAGGGATGGAAATCTTAAGAAAAATATAATTTAGATAGGTAGGTACTTCCTGTATACATATCGTGTTCAAGAATCACCTTTCCTAATATTTAGGGTACAATACTCGACATGTAAAACGACTTTTGTAGATGGTGCACTTATTCAGTATTTTCCGCAAAATCCAGGCCGAAAAATATACAAATAAAGAATTTCCATATTTTTTATTACGATTAAGCTTAGAACGATTTAATTCAAAGATTCACTTTAAAACCTTGGATACTTTGATCTTCCCCTGAAATTCTGCCCGGGATAGAACATTGGGGTCACCAGCACCGCCTAACTAGCCCTATGTACCTCAATTTTCTACCCTGGGCTGATCAGCCGGGGAAGATGAGAGTAAACGAAAATCTCCAGCTCTCCCTACCCAGCCACCTTCCTAAGCTCCCCCTCGTACATAGAGGCGTACTTGCGCCTTGGGTCGTATACGCTGGTCAGTTGGCTCCAGTACTGCGGCTCATGGTTGATGAGGTAGCCGATGACTTGCCGCGTGCCTGCCTGCTGGCGGGCGGTGCAGTTACCGCAGGCATTCTCTAGGGCTTCCTTCACGTGAGCTGGGGAGGGTCAAATTAATTAATTCGAATTTTCATTCGATCCTTTAGTTTAGACTATGTTTTACATGAACCTTCGGCAGAGTAGATAAGAAACTACATTTTTAGCTTATACATGGGATGGAATTTTCTGTGATGGCATTGTTTCTGTGGGGGTGTTTAATGATATACTTACCCTATTGCACATGATATGCCGAATAGAATATCGCGCTTAAGTCATGCCAACACACTCCGCCCGCCGTACGCTCCTCGATAAGTTCCTCGCCAGTCGATAATGATCAATCACTGGATTCATTGAAAAATTGCCACTTACGTAAATTTGTAATTTCTTTGTTGTACTCTCATGATGTACCACAACAACAATTAGCTTAAAACTTCGTCATTTTAGCTCAGTTCAAGTTAGATACAAATAATAGACGAGGCAAGGCTCATCGCTTACATTTCAGCTCCCTCCCTTCCGGAGAGCACTTCCCTTGTCCGAGCAGGCACTTGATATAAGGCCCGCTGAGTCGTCGGTTGGCAAGGATCGCGCTAAGGTCCAGGCTGTCGTAGCGGTCCGTGTACACCTGGGGCCGGGCTAGAGCCAGCGAGGCTGCGGTGAGCAGGAGTAGTAGGGACCACATGCTGGGGGAAGTGGGGAAAAGAAGCCTATATAAATATTCTTATTAGCTGGATCCACACCAAACGATCCGACGCGCTCCGATCTCGCGTGGCTGGAGCACGCTCCACAGGATCTGTGTGGATCGGCAGGAGCGTGTTGGATCAGCCATTAGGATTGCAGAAATTGTAATGCGCGATCCATGCTCCAGGATCCTGGATCGATAAATAAAGGATGTAACATACAACATGTTGCTCTTATCAAATCGGTTTAGAATAATGCAAATGCTTACAACACCATACAAATGCCTACCTTTATCATACACTCAATTTATCATAAATCATTGATGATGGTAACCAAAATACTGCAGGATCGACTATCCATTAACCTACTTTTGGGAATGGACATGGAACAGAATATATTAATACTAAAATACTTACATGTTGTTGCTGTAACGGGCAGTACCAAATAGTCACCCTTCATAACGTCATCGTTCTTTTATACAAGTGGATGGTGCATCCACTTTTGAATGCATAGTATTGAGGGTTAATCACAGAAAGCAATATCTTATTCACTGTTTAATAAGGGTCAGTTTGGTCACCACTTAAATAGCTCCAGAAAACGGGTTTGTTTTTTATTACTTATGCACTTACATTCAACGTATGTACGTCAGCAATCAGTTCATCGACTTCAGACTTATTTATAGCTACAGGAAAGTACTTTAGCTTACTTCAGTTTAGCTTATACTGCCTGGGCGTATGAGACGCAGCAGGGGACACAAGCTAGACAGAAAGAACTTGTATGATGCTTCTCTCTCCGCAAAATCTTTTCTGCGTGGCCTGCGTCAACAAAATCGTTTGCGTCTCAACATAGTAATATCTGGGGACCGAGCTTTGCTCGGTGGTTGGTTGGTACAACAGTGTAATCCTAAATAAATAAATACAAAGATAAGAATGCGACAAAGTAAACACACCACTATCAAAACAACTAAAATGTATTATAATTCAAATCACAGTATTACATTCCTCAGGAACAGTCAACGTTTATGCCGCGGCCTGCACTTTCCGCAGCTCGGTCTCGTACTGGGCTACGAACTTGTGCTCCGGGTCGTATTTTGCTGTGAGGTCACCCCACATGGCTGTCTCGTGGTTGATGAGGTGCCCGATGACCTTGCGGGTGCCCCTGCGTTGGGCCTCAGTACATTTGTTGCAGTTATTCTCGAGGGCCTCACGGATGTGCTCTGGAATAGGTAATAATGATATGAATGATAAATCCCAGCAGTAGTAAGCGTAATAGTAACAATCAACAAATTGTACTGGAATCATTTATCTCGTAGACAAGGTTAGTGGAAAGTTATACATCTTTCGACTTTGAGCTGGGCATTTTTTTTTAATGTTTCTTCTAGCAACGATAGAATTAATTCTGTTTCATGGAGAACCTTTGTTAGAATTTAATGAACCTGGTGAATCAGTCTGTGGAATTTATTCGGATAAGGCAGAGACTAAACCTAGCAACTTTTGTGTATTTTCGATATTGTTGGCATACTTCGCTCACTTTCTTAACCCTTCCACTCGTTCTCCTGGCCGCAAAAGAAAAATATTTGACATTAAAATTAGGGGAAGCTAAGCTTTCATCCCTTGCAATAGTTATTTTCAGACGTCTTGGCGTCACCTGTCATGCACCCTATGGTGGATGTCCTTAGTATAGCAAGGTGGAATTAATTCATAAGTATCGTCACAAACTCGCCAGTTGCGAGTATGGGGGGAGGCGTATTGCCCAAATAGCACATATCTCACTACCTATAATTATTCCCATTAGAATGTAACTATAGATAATAAACAACTAACTATACGCCCGATATTATAATGCTTAGTAAGTGGACCAGGTTGGCCCAAGACCTCTATAAATGGCGTAATGAAGACGAGGCTTTTGCTCAATAGTATATAGTTGCCGGAGGCTGGATTGAATGAAAGAAAGATAGGATAGTGAAGACGAGGCCTTCTCAACAGTGGCTGCTGAAGGCTGGATTGATTGATAAAAATGAGAGATACCTTTCAGTTCTTTTCCATCAGCGGTGCACTTTCCCTTATCCAGCAGACACTTCACGTACGCCTCCAAGAGTCTTTGATTCTTCAGCAACTCATCCAGATTGATGTTGTCATATCTGTCCGTGTAAGTCTCCTTCTTCTCCTCGGGACGAGCCATGACGGCCGCGGCCAGAGCCAGTAGACAGACTAGGGTGAGTTTCTGCATGGTTGAACTGGAATTAAATAATAAATTGATATTATTAAACGTAGCCGAATCGTGTCCATCAATATGAGTTGAGTACTAGTAAAATTGAGCCATATTCGGCTAGCACAGTAAGGGTTGGTGGAGGAGTGTCGGGCTAGGGTTCAACTCGATAGAAGTCATTAAGCTGCCCTTTTAAAGCTTTTGACACAGCTTTTATGACTACAAATGCTACATAGAAACGGACACCCATCAAGTACCGGTCTCGGTCGGTTGTTACTGTCCACATTAAACGATCGTTTACGGTGTGCGAAAACAATAGGTAATTGTCGAGAATGGAAAAGAGAACGAACGGCCAAAAGAGAGTAATGGAGGAAAAAGAACTCCAGAAATACCAGTCTGGTAGGACGATGTTATTGTGATCACTGGTAAGAATACACTACTAGAATTGTAAAGCTGACATCAACAAGCTACGCGCAGCAAGGTTAAAACTTAAGTAATAGAATAATATTAAATCACTGAATTGTATTATATCCTACCTTATGGTGTTTATGTTCCGGCGAGTGATCCACGAATGATTATCTCATAATTCTACACCTTGGGTCTTATATACGTTTCTCATTTTGAACATTGAACCTCAACAGCCTTATGTAAACAGATACAAATTTATGCAGATTTAGTATAGTTTAGCTAGAAGCGTCGTCGTGACGTCATCTCTCTCGTGTCAGCGGTGGTTACCATCGTCATCATCAGTAAGGATCATGTAGGTACAGGTCACCCAGTGAAAACTGAACCTAATGACAATATTCACACAGACCTAATTACGATACCCTAAAATCTAATAGTACAGATGGATGATAGGGAAGATAAATCGGAAGGAAGGGAAGTCATGGTTTGTTAATTTTCCTATGAGATTTATTAAATTAGATTATTTCTAATCACATGATTTTAATTGTAAATTAATAAACTTAAAAAATCCCGCTTTTTATTTTAGATGCCTTGATATTGAATGTCGGAATAGATGTAATCAAAACTATTTAATTTCAATTTATCTTCATCTTTATGCACCTGCATATTTATGCAAGAATACGGGTTAATAATTATGTAAAAGTAAATCATTCAGTTTTTACTGTGCAATCATGGGCATTTAAATTAATCGCAGATCATAAAGTCACTAAAGGTCGTATACTGTATAAGCATTTCAATTGTTATGTCTGTCTATATCAGTTCCTATCGTTCGTGAGTGGAGTGATCATCATCATCGGCAACCATCACTTCATCAATAACAACCACACTGTTTATAAAGAACAAACTGGCATCATCGTGGGTTGTGTCAATGAGGTTA
The DNA here is from genome assembly GCA_963457715.1 of Argyresthia albistria. Classification (NCBI taxonomy): domain Eukaryota; kingdom Metazoa; phylum Arthropoda; class Insecta; order Lepidoptera; family Argyresthiidae; genus Argyresthia; species Argyresthia albistria. The sequence goes on along the minus strand of OY735271.1, from coordinate 6,173,180 downwards.
TTTCCTAGACGGTTTTCTCCAAAATCCAACAAAGGAATCTGAAGTAAGTTTTTTGGCAGTTATAGTACTGAAATAAGTACTGAGTGAAGGTTTTGAAATGGAATGTAATAAATAGATACCTCTGTGGAGATTGGATGCGGTTTTGTTACTATTTTTTTGGTTCTTTATAAAATTGTGTTTGTTGTGACATAAAACTGGACGTTTTTGGACACCGCGATAATTGCTTTGTCGCATGAAATCGTGATTACGAGCTACGCTTAGATTTCAATACTTACTGCACAAGTACACATGAAGACTGCTTCGATTTGACTCTGATAACAAATTATTGTAGGTTCCTAAATAACTACCTACTTACTTTACTTACTTTCAAAACTACTTATTAATATGGACAAAGAATATGGCTTTTGATCCCTAGCGCTGAAAGTGGAACTCGAGAAACAAACGAAAAAATCGGTCAAGTGCGAGTCGGACTTTCACACTCAAACGAAGGGTTCCGCACTATCGTACAAGAGTATAGTGCCTGCTACAGTTATTACGAAAACATCTTTAAATATCGTGATTTTGCTATCCAACGAGTAAGGTGCTGTTATATTTGAATTAACTTAATTAATTCAAATTCAAATAATTTATTGCATCATTGTGAATTGGTATAAAGTTCTTACAAATAAGTTGTCCCGACAATGGACCCTGTACCTGTAAGGGCACTGCAATTTCTTGCAAACTAACTTACTAAATGTTATTATTATTATTATTATTAATGTTATTAATATAACTATTACAGAGTTTCATATAAAAATATAAACGATGACAATAATTTTTATTCTAGTTTATATATTATATTTATTAGTACAGTACAGCCGCGGTCTGTAATGGCGGCGTTGCTGGTCGCGCTGCTGGTGGCCGAAAGCGCAGCTCAAGGCCTATACAGCGCGGTCAGCATTGAAGCCTTTGATGGACAAGCTAGAATAAAGGCCGAGACCGAAGGTCGATGCTTTTATAGCGCGGACATCAAAGGTTGTATGTAATGCTGACCAAGCTTAAAGGCCGAGATCGTAGTTAAGCTAAGCTCGAAGCCATCATAGCGTGGCAGGCAGTGCAGTCATTGTAGACCAAGGCTTGCATAGTGCTTTACTCAAACAACACGTCGATAATATGAAAGACAATGCTAATTAAATAAAACCAGCTTGATATACCTACTTAGAAATAATTTAATAAAAATAACAATTGGTAAATGTACAATTCCATTCCGTTTGTGCTTCATCAAAACACAACCGTGTTCTTCAGCATGGAGTCAGTATTCCAGAGAGATTATGGCTTCATTATCTTTGAAAGTTCGCTAAAACAAGCTAGAAAATCGTTTTCCACCAAAGACTTTCATTTTCTGTCCATTTTCCACCGCGCGAAGTTTTCGTATGCAAGTTTGTCCTTCGGCTCCTTTGACTTCGGCGGAAATTTTTCTATCACTAATTCCGCTTCCATTTAATGTCCGGTGATGTTAAACACATTGAATTAGAGGGTACGGAACCCTTAAAAACAGATTATTTCATGATTTCAGAGCCCTCTGTTAGATTTTGAGGAACCAAAGAGGGGCGATGGACTGAGTCAATACGTCTCTCCTCGGTGTATTTCCTTAGACTTAACTAGAAATGCATAACATTGTATTTTTAAGGCTGACATATGACATTTTAAAAGAGATACGGGGGAGTTTCTTGCCCTTCTTTGCTCCATCCATAAGCCCACAACTTCCGAACGGGCGGTAGTATACAAAAATATTAATATTATATTGACGTTAACTAAGTAATCTGTATGATTTTATGGTCAATAAAATTTTGAACTTTTGAACTTGAACATAGTCTAGGAAATACGAATATAAATTTCTTGTACAAATTGGTAAGGTGTTTATTATTTTATGCTGAGCACGTAGATAAACCTGTTATTTAATTATGTCCTGTCTAGCCTAGGTTTGCTGGAAGAAATTTCTAGACAGAGATAAACTCACCTTTGTACATGTATTCACCATTTTCCATTGTATAATGTATTGTTTCGTGCATAAAGAATAAAGTAAGTATTAGGTCCTTACATATGAAATTGGCGTTTTGTATGGGAGGAACATAAAGTCGTTTTTTTTAAATATTATATATTTATTTAATAAAAGTATGTCCCATTGCTATCTATGCACTTTTGCCATCTAATAGGTAGTTCATCGATCCCTTTACTAAAAAAACCATTCGGACGGGAATAATAAAATCTTTGAAGGCGGTTTGGACTGCCCCATCGGAGTTGAATTTTTTCCCTTCCAAGAAGTTATCCAAATTTCAAAAAAAAAAAATATACGCGTGTAGCACCGTACACGTGTTAGAAGTAAAACTTCTGTAGCTAGATCATTAAGTGGTACCTATACTATACACCTATACCTACCTATACTAAAAGAGATTTAAATTTCCAATTTTGAGATCCAATCTCTGCTTCAAGTTACTTTTAAGTTTCAGACGTCCGATTATTTGAAATTATTTTATACTTGTACTTACTTTTAATACGTCATGTCATTTATTTCCCACCATTCCTTATCTACAATTTGTCGCGCTCGTGGTGATATATTTAACTCATTCAATAGTGTCACTACTATTTGCATCTCGCTCAGATTATATACCATCTGACGTCACGTCTTTAAGCCGTCTCGCTCAAATGTATGCATTGCTTTGCTTGTTTTAGAAATCCATATCGACCCGTGTGACATTGATGAAACTCTTTTCTTACAAACTGTATGGATCGCATCGCACAGCTGTCAAACATAAGTTCCGGTTCCAACAAAGAGGTTTTTTGTTTGTCCCAGCCAGCGGCGGCGGCGGCGGCGGCGCCATCTTGGCCAAACCGGAAATCAAGAACTCGTGGAAGAATGCTTAAAATAATTTTTATTTGTTAACGTTTCATCAGGTTTTTCTCTCACTAATTAACATTCTTTATTGTACGAATGTATTATTATCTTATCTGATTAGTTAAAAACCGTATTGAAAATAGTTGCGGTTTTAAAAGTCTTCAGCCGACCCTGACGTCACCGATTCCAATTTCCGTTACATTTCTTAGCCACTCGTGATAGCACCCGGCTAGTAGCAATTGAAAAGCAAATATATGAATAACCCACAGTTGAGAGGTTAAATAAATTTTACCCCCGAGCCCCAAGAAGTTTTACTTCAAAAATATGGTAATCTGTTGGAGCAAGGTCCGGAGAGTACGGTGGATGTCTTAGACATTCCAATTGAAGCTCCTCTAATTTGGTAGCCGTCTGTTGTACAGTGTGTGGTCTAGCGTTATCATGAAGCAGCAGTGGCCTAGACAGATTGACCAGCCTCGGTTGTTTAGCAGCTAGCTTTTCCATCATGGTTTGCAGTTGCAGACAATAGACATCTGCCGTAATCGTCTGGCCAGATTTAAGAAAGCTGTAGTGTGACACCAGCTAGTCCACCAAACGCTCACAAGTAACTTTTTTGGAGTAAATTTTCGCTTGGGGCATGGTTTGGCTGGTTCGGCAGGGTTCAGCCATTGCGATGAGCGCTTCCGATTATCGTACAGGATCCACTTTTCATCACAGGTGATCCGATTTAATTTCATTAAGGGGCTGGGCCTGGTATTCCTTAATACAGATTATTACATAATCTAGCTAGGATACCAGCTCGTCTCTCATCCTAAATGTACTTCATAATGTCTCATATTCTTGTACACCCTTAAAATATTAACTTAGTTTCCTTTGTCAATTCGCTGTAAGTACATTTCCTGTTTTGAAATAAATATATTTTGATTTGATTTGATTTGATTTGATTGTGCCGGTTGAGTAATGCAACGCAGCCAGTCAACGCGCGTTTGTTGATTTGCTTCACTCAATTCGTGAGGTACCCACCTTTCAAGCTTTTTCACCTTCCCAGTTTGCTTCAAGTGGATTAAAACAGTTTTATCACTAACACCGCAGCTTGGAGCTAACTCGGACGTGGTTTGCGATGGATCCGCTTCCACAGTAGCCGTCAATTCTTCATTATCAACTTTGGCCTCCGGCCGTCCACCGAGCTTGTGCTGCAGGTCAAAATTTCCAGAACGAAAACGTTGGAACCAAAAACGCACTGTGTTTTCTTTTGCGGCACTAATTAATCCTTCGAGCCGTTTCTGCAGCCCTGGTGCCACGGTGGAACTCGTACTCGTAAATAACGCGATATTTCAAGTTTTCCATTTTGTAAACTGAATGACGCAAAGAATAAAAAACAATTGAGGAAAAAACTAATTAATTATAATTTTCAAAACACAAATACATGAGTAAATAGCTGTGTAAATTTGAATTTGGAATTCCTAACCATAGAGGAGATATTTGCGATCAAAGTGGCCAGTACGGCAAAACGCCAATTTCATATGTAAGGACCTAATATATGTATTAAGAACTATAAAACACTTTTCTTCGTACTGTCTGTACATATAGCTATCGGCTCACTTTTTCAATCAAACTTACGTTATTTGGATTGGATGATCTCAAAATTAATTTAAGCAATTAAGCATCTTAACACCTTACTCCATACAAGTATCATACCTTTGGCGTTTCTTTGATGGCGGTATTACGGACTACAAGGAACAATGGCCTCTGTGACTCTAGTAACTCTACACATATTCTAGCGACATAAGATCAATTATATTTACTTGTCGTAAGATGACGTGTTTCTTCTAATCAAAAAACTAGCTAGTAAAGTAATTAAAACCGGCTAAGTGCAAGTCAGACTCGCGCACGAAGGGTTCCGTATCATTATCTATAAAAATAACCGGCCCAGTGCCAGGCTGGGGACACTCCGCAAATTACCTACAAAGCTACAAGTACATAGGCCTCTCCAACGCTCCCCTTGCAAGGCGCTAGATTCAGTGGGCTGCTGCGCGCCGACAGCGCCCTCCGCCGCCCACGCCGCTTGCTGTCCGTGTGTATTTTAATAGTAGATTGTTTACCAAGAGAGTAAATAACTATTTTTAGGGCGAGAGTGTTTTTTGAATCCTGAGCGACCGTGGGATTCTAGAGTAGAATCCTGAGGGAGCGAGGGATTCAAAGTACATCACTCGAGCCAAAAATAGTTTTTACTCCTGAGGTGGACACTCTACTTTTCATCACCCTCTATGAGAAAAGTAGTAAGTAATCAATAAAATAACATACATGTACCTATACAGGGTGTAACAGAAAGGGTTGTACAAGCGGAAAGAGGGACATCTTTCTGAACAACTTTCACTATGGGATCGACTTGATCAGGGTAACTTTATTTTTTAACTCAGTACATTTCGGGCCTAGCGCTCAGCTGATCTGTATGGTGGAGTGAAAAATAATGTTGCTCTGATCAAGATGGTCCCATTGTGAAAGTTGTTCAAAATGATGTCCCTAACAACCTTCTTTCGGCTTGCACACCCCTTTCTGTTAGACCCTATATTTATTTACACAATTGTCGTGATATGTTGTGTGTAATGGTTTGTTGGAAGAAATCTCTTGTTATCTATTATAATTTTCTGTATTCATTCTTGTGTTCGTACAATAAAGAAATTACGAATTACGAATATGTCCTCCACATAGTTAAAGCTTGTTTATTCCTCGTGATTTTATTGGTAACAGATCTTGTATTTGTCATTCGCGTTTGTTGTTATCATCTGGAGTTAGACACTCACTTTCACTCATATTCTTTACTCGTATCCGCAAACGAAATTGAAATAATTACAGCATTCAGATTTGGCGCGCTTTGTTTACAAATTTTCCACAACTTTTTTAATTATTTGGTCCGTGTTTCGATATCAATTCTGTAAGGTTGTTTCTCTGTTGTCACCAATCGGTGTCAATCGATTCGGTCGATCGGATTCAGCCTGAGTGGTAGTGAAACTGATTAGTGACAGCATTTTTTCCTTTGTACTGGCAACAAAATTAAAAAGTTACTTTTAGTCCCTAGGGACTAAATGACCTACTTTAGTCCCTGTTTGCCGGGACTAAAGTAGCTCTTTTTGAATAGATGTGATGAAAAAATATTGTCTATTAAATATTGCATCTCATTTGCATGCACAATTATAAGAATAAAAACACTCACTGCTCAGATGAATAAAGGTTATTGTCCTACTGACTGTTGCTAGGTTTTCTGGCCATTAATTAATAGGTAGGTACAATATTATAAATGTTATTGTTTACAAATTAGAATAATAGTAATTGGTTCGTAGTTGGCAAGTAAATATTCAGTTTTTTATTTGTCACAAGAAGACAACCCTAAGTAGCACGGGCCGCGTCAGACGAGGATAGAGTTACGCGACAGAAAGAGAGGCAACTTTTAGGTAAATAAATCAAAGTGCGTGCGCCGCGCTACGCAACATAAACTGTACTTTATTGCGTTGTCGCAAGTATAAAAGTCGTAAAGCAGTTCACAGAATACATCTACATACCAAGTTTCAACTGTGTAGTCCTAATAGTTTTGGAATAAAGTTGCTGTGACATACGGACGAACAGACAGACAGACAGGCATGACGAAACTATAAGGGTTCCTTGTTTCTCTAACGGAAACCTCATAACGGCAAAAAATCATATCTGTTGTATGGGAGTCCCCTTTATTATTTATTATAATCTGGTTTTTTTTTGTATTTGCTGTTATAGCGGCAAAAGAAATACATCATCTGTGAAAATTTCAACTGTCTAGCTATCACGGTTCATGAGATACAGCCTGGTGACAGACAGACGGACAGACGGAGGCTTAGTAATAGGGTCCCGTTTGGCACCCTTCGGGTACGGAACCCTGAAAACGAGTTGCAATAAAAAGATAAAAGGTTTATTGACAATAAAAATATATTTATTAGCATCAGCTTAGCTTAGATGATTGTTTTCAGCAGATTGTACTATTTTGTAATACAACATTTTCTTATCTAGAAATTATAATCTGCTGTTGTTGTCTGACATAATACTCGTAATAACAGTCATATTAAAATCGAAATCAACCCCTTCATAACCATCTATAAATACATACCAAATTATATTTTTTAATCACAACCCTGGAATTTTAACAATCAAAAAAGATTTAAACTAAACAGACAACAACAGTGCAAGTGTCAGTCTTAGTGTTTGCCGGCGACGATCCTGAGCTGGTCCTCATACTTCTTGGTGAATTTGCGCTGGGGGTCGTACTTGGCTGTCAGCTGGTCCCACAACGCCTGTTCGTGGTTGATGAGGTGTCCGATGACCTGGCGGGCTCCGTCGTGCTGTGTCGGTGTGCACTTGCCACAGTTGTTCTCAAGCGCTTCCCGGATGTGGGCTGGGGATGGGGGAAAATGAGACTATAAAATTTCAGGAATGATGGGTGCGAATTGGAAATTCGCTAATGTGAAAATATACTAACAAATCTGGAAGGGAAAAAAGACTCAAACTCAATCTCTTAATTGCTTCTTCGATCAACTCTCCTGTTTATTGCTAGCAATCTTGTATATTGAGAAAGGAAAGATCCCGTAGGATAGGGGTAATGTGGGGAGTAGTAGTATAAGTTTTTGAGAATTGTCTTGAAAACGTTAAACTGAAAAATTTAATTGAAATGGGCGATCAAAAATTCCAAGATACGAGTTAGAAACATGAGTATTTCCAAATTTTTAAGATATAAAAAAGATACGAGTAAAAGGTACGAGTAGTTAATAAGACCTAATAGTTAGTAATCTACCCAAGGATTCTTTGGGGAACGATCATGGTAGACACTTTACCAGAGTGGTTCCGCGTTTTGGCAATCGTAAATAGCATCTTGACGATTATATGAGGATTTTATATCCAAACCCTGGGTCCAAACCGCATCTCTATACTTACATTTGAGCTCCTTGCCGTCGGGAGTGCACCGCATCTTGTCCAGGGTACAGTTAATGTACGGCAGCAGCAGTCGGCGGTTCGCCAGGATCTCCTTCAGGTCCACGTTATCATACTTGGTGGTATACCGCTCCTCGGGCCGGCCTTGAGTGAGGGCGGCCAGGGCAAACAGGCAGACGATGAGGAAGGAGTTCATTCTGGAAGATGAATAATACGGTTGTTAAAGAAACTAAGAAGCTAACCGTACTGACTTCTTCAGGTCCACATAATGGGTAAGTTAGAGGGGATAAAATACACTGGTAGAAGGAGGAAGGGCTCCGCAAAATCAAGGAATGGACGGGAGTGGCGAATATCAGCTGATGTGCTTGGTGAAGAACAGAACAGTTCCCAAATAAACAAATAAACAAACAGAGAGGAGTATGGAGAGCTGTGGCGGTCACCTCATTACTACACCTCATTATACATTAAGAGGGACATGAAGACGAAGGAACTTCTCTTAGTAAAAGTATTAGTACCAAATTATTACAACGCTATGATTCCATGATTCCTAGCATATGGGAGGAGAAACAAACCCGGACCAAAATTGATTCCAAAAACTTTAATCACTGTAATCCTCGTAACTTATAGCTTCAAAGTTAATATTTTGGAATACAGCTACAGCAAGTTCAACTCCAGATTAATACTCTCCCAACTCCCAAAGGACTACTCCGCCACTCTTATTAATTTGCATTTTATTGACACTTTGTTTTACCTTATTGTTTAGTATGGCACAACGAAATGCGAACTGATGTAGAGAAAAGAGCTCGCTTAGCTTTTATACGAATTAGAACATTTCTACGGTCAATATACCTGATGACAAGGAACCTGTTTAGTATGGCAAGTGGGTTTTCGTAGAACCAGACTGATGTCGTGTATGGAAGGAATATTTTGTTACTAACGACCTGTCAATTAGAGATTTACGTTAGTAATTGTTTATTTATTATCATTTTAATGGAGCCATAAAACAGTGACTCATTCGTATTCTTATTAACCATAGAACTTGTTGCTTGAGGGTTATAAAATTCTACCAATCTCTTTCACTTCAAAATAAATTAAAACATAGTAGTTGACATGCTTACATGTACGTACGTGCTTTATATCAAGTGTAACCGCAAGGTTTTACCTTATTCACCTACTCACTGGTCTGGATGATCATGATTCAAGCGTACGTAGTTACTTGCCTTGAAGACATCATGTTTACAGATGCAGACCTGTCGATGACTCACTGCGTAATTCAAGAGGCAATCTTGTGGAAAGTTCTTTGAAACCCGTGGCGGATATTAATTACATTACCAGCCCAATCTATGAAACCACTCAAAATCTTACCTAAAAGTTTCTTGATATACCTACTTAGGTAAGTAGGTACCTAATTACAACTGCAGCCATTACCTATAGGAGCATGCATCTCTAACAAAGATCCTCGTCGATACGATATCCAGTTGACTCGATCGACATTTGAATTCTATTCAAACCAATTATAACATTTCCTATAAAAAGTGCTCTCAACTGGCACGATTATTACAGCGGGATTCCCCAGCACCGCCGTTCAAAACAACAGTTTATCATTTGTACTACTATAATTAATTATCGTCGTCGCTGCGAGGTTTTTCTAACGACATTACCACTCATTACTTTTAAGAACTCATTTCATTACTGATAAATCGCGATTAGATACATATACTTATAGACAGAGGATCATTTATTTAATTCCTTTAAACTCAGGATCACATGCTATTAGTAAATTGCTGTACCCTACATATTTTCCACTATATAGGGTAGCCGAAGTTTCTGCGTCACAAGAGAACTTCTGAGAACTAATGACGGTGTGAAGCAAAGAAAACACAGTGCCATGCAAAACTTTAAGTCCCAGTATATTTAGTTCATTCATCATATTTCATGCTTTGGCGGATTCAACATAAACTTGCATATTGACCATAAAATCATACATATTACTATCATATATGTCATACTTATAGCTATATGTATGTCTCTGAAGGACATACAGGATATAAATCCAACTATAACTAAATAATAAAACAATCTACGAGTCTATGTTGATAATATGAGATCATGCCCGCTAGCTAATCATTTCGATTCACCATTTTCCTCTTACCAAAATTACGTACCATAAGAACCCAAAAAGTAGAATATTAGGGGTACTAAAAGAAACAAGAAAAACGTGTCGTAAGTTTTATAATTTAATAAAAGATGTCGTAAGTTTATAAAATTTGGTTTTGGTTGCCTTTTTATTTCCCTCATTTGGAAAATCAAACGTTAAATTATAGAAAGGGGCTGGCACTGTCAGCGCAATGCATAGCACTGGCATACATAATAATGTAATACATTTGAGCGAGATGGCTTAAAGATGCAGCTGCGATGGTATAAAATCTCATATAAGCGGGATGCAAAAAGTGACGCTGCCATTGCCAGTCCTTTTCTTTAATTGAACGAGTTATACAATCCTGGCGAATTTACAGTATCAATCAAACAGGTTCAAATAAGAGTAAATAAATAATACCTGCTGCTTAAGCTGGGGTATTGGAAGATTTTAATCCGTGGAATTGGACACTGTATTGACGTCACAACGACGTCAATTGATACAATAAGTATTGAGAGTTAACGATCAATGTCATAACCCGAGTTCAGTGTTAACTCACATTCTATCTAGTGGCACTAAGCGGGAAAACAGGTTATACCTTATTTATACATCGCTTGAGTATTTCTCGGAACTATCAAACTAAAATCTTGATTTACAATGACAGCGTATTTTCCTGAGGTGATTAACCTACGATGGTGACTTCACTTAAGTTCAGTCGGCTAATTGTTTGCTAAGTAAGGCTTTAGAGTATATATAATTCACCAAGTTCAAAACTTAAAAAAACCGACTTCATGACCTATCAGCCTATCACAGTCCTCCTCGCTCGTGAAATGTCGTCTATACCCAAAAACAAGCCTACGAAATCTGCCTCCTGACAGTGAAGTCCATACGTATTACATAATGTAAACGAATATACGATCCTACAGCTAGGATTTATCTCGTGACAATGACTAAGTAGCACCAAAAAGGATGTATAATGTCATCCAGGTAAAATCAAATTAAACTTCACAGTTTTTTCATGTAGAAACCTAACTACTGGACCGATTCCTTGATTTTCAAAAAATGGGAAAATGGTTTAGACAATTAAATTATTGGTCCATCCATACGTAGCTAAACATCCATATTATTATTTTTATAGCGATATTTCTTTCTCATATAAATGATTGGTTCGGACTATGTACTTCGATTTCGTTAAATAAAATAATGTCCATCACCATCAACATGTCAAAAACCTTTTTGCGTACCTAGCTAGATACTATTTTTAAACTAACTCTACAATGAATTACGAGGTTTTGTTCAATAGTTCTTTATTATATTCTGGCCACTGAGAGAATGCGATCCTGATACATGTATGACTGACTATCCCGCGCTACTTAGCACAAGCACAGAAGAGATAATAGTACTCCCACAAGTGAGATAGAGAGAAAAGTAGCGCGGGACAGACAGGGACATATACATGTGTCAGAATCGCATTCTCTCAGCAGCCAGAGTATAGCAGGCACTACTTAACTTACCAGAAATGACTTTTCTCAAACACATTTTCCATGTGTCAGAAAAAACTTATGAAAGATACATATATACCTAACACATTTTAGCGTCACACTTTTCCCGTACAGAACAGAGTAGCAATATATAGGTTGTACTTATGCCCAAGATTAACAGATAGCAAAGCATTCTTTATATTAGTTTAACATCTACAAAGAAAACCCTAAGTAGGTATTTCCTTACTTTTGGATAAGTTAAATGGTCTTTTTAGGGTACCGTACCCAGAGGGTATAACGGTACCCTATTACTAAGACTCCGCTGTCCGTCCGTCTGTCCGTCTGTCACTCACTAGGCTGTATCTCATGAACCGTGTTAGTTAGACCGTTGAAATTTTCACAGGTGATGTATTTCTTTTGCCGCTATACCAAAAAGTACTAAAAAACAGAATAAAAGAATATAGGTTACACTCTAAATGAATTTGATCCTTGGTGTTTTTTTATTATGTTGGTGTGAGACTTGCATGTTGCCGTGACTAAATTATCGGTCCAACTGCTTAAATTTGTTGCAAAATAATGAAATATGGTTTTGTTATAAGGGGGCTTCATTACAAAAGACAAGATTTTTTGCACTCCGACTTGCACTTGGCCGGTAATCTCAGATACGATAATTAATGAGTAGATCACACCACACACTAACCCCAGTGGTTTAAGTGGTGTTCCCATAATACTTAACTATGTTTAAATGCTTATGTAAATAAATATATAAATTTATTTATTTATTTATTTATTTATTTCATTTCTATCAGAATCTTACGTTTGTCTGTCTACGTTTTTCATTATAACAATGATCTTCCGTGATCATTCCGCTAAATAACAGGGAAGCATGAGTTCTTTAACGATGCAATAAAGCACTTAGTCGATTATGATTGCCTCAATTTGTCAGCATTACTCTCCAACCTATGTATAAGAAGACCAACACAGTCAGTAATATTTCATTTTTAGAAAAATCTGCACAAGTCCTCTCTCTTTGTCTTCGTATCAGTTAAGCGTATTTTTCGGTGAATTCACATTGAAAATATAAATATAAGGTAAAATTTCCTTTCCATTTCGCAATTTCATCACTATACTCACAAATAATTATAAGTTATATTAGAAAATATATGTACAAACACGAGCTTATCTCTTATAAGAGATTTTTTTCAAGTAAACCATTTATTTCGATTAAGCCTTTATATGTATAGATAATAATGGATAATTTGTGTATATGACGACAGATAAATTAATTATGTTAAGGCGAGGTACGAATAATTTATTCATGAGGCGCCTTAAAAGTAACGCAGGTGTTGTTTATTAAAAACACAGGTATTGTTAGTCATTTTCCTGCCCTGAATTTGACCTGCCCGTGAACTATCTGCCTCGTAGGGGCTTGTGCATGTTAAATTACGAAAAACAATGAGTAATTTTCCTACTTCCTTCTTTACTTCACTTATAGAAGCGATTACATTATTTCTGTCAGGCATTGAGCTAGCAGTTTCTGAACGAATGTAGCCCAGATGCTGTAGAATAAATAACTACAAATATAAATTACGCCCTATCGTGTGCAAAACTCCTCCATAAATCCGCCAGCCACCGCCGCCGCCATCTAGCCAGCGTCATTGAATATGGCTCACCCATTTCTGGTATCCAGCAAAGGCCAGGCTTCATTTATTATTTTATATTATTTGGATAATCCCTACGTAGACCAGGAAAACAGTGAACGCGGGATGCCCGGGACCGAGTTGACTGTCTGATGATGTTGAAGACCTGTGCCAAATCAATAGGTGATCTCCGCTGACGAAGAGGCTATCAATTGGCTGCTCAAGCTCAAAGTTCAAATATATTTTTTATTAACCATAAAATCATACAGATTACTTAGTCAACGTCAATATAATATTAATATTTTTGTATACTACCGCCCGTTCGGAAGTTGTGGGCTTAGGGATGGAGCAAAGAAGGGCAAGAAACTCCCCCGTACCGCTTTTACCGTTGCTCAAGCTGCCACCTTTATGAGTTGTGACGTTGACGACAGCAACCAAACGCTAAATAAATAATAATAGATGTATTGAACGCCTGTTATTTTTTTAGGTTCAATGAAACTTTTAGCAATATTTCTGGTGTTACTGATCGAGTGGGCGACCTGTGACGAACCCACCTACAGTACGAAGTATGACAATGTAGACCTGGAAGAGATCCTGACTAGTGAGAGATTGCTGAACGGCTATGTGAAGTGTCTTCTGGACCAGGGACCCTGCACTCCTGACGGGAAAGAACTAAAACGTAAACGACATGTTGCTATAACATACAAAACAATAACACAAAACGTAATAGCGTCACGCCCTTTCCTAGCGGTGGCAGAGGCACAGTTGTACCCACAAAACAATAGGGTCAAAAGTAGAATAGAATAGATTAGAATAGAAAGCACATTTATTCAACTGTCACAATACATAAAACACAGCAATAATAAATTAGAAACAAGTCGGAAATAAAATATACACAAGACAAAAAGAACAGTAAAAATAAGATTGGGCAGAACGGCGCCATGAAGTGTGTACCGCAACAGCGAAACGGCTCCGACTCAGCATGTGTTACAGGACCTCCAGCCTGGAGGCTCAGGAGATTCTGCGTCGCTGATATTCTGTCGGTACCTATTAGAGAGTGAGTAAGTAAGTGTGTGGCTCGAAATGGTTCCTGTAATATTACACAGGGCGGCGCGTCTTAACTTGGCTTGACACACTGCCGTGTGTCTTGATGTTGTCAACTTGTCAGAGTCTTGTATGCTGTGGATGTATGATATTCAATTAGACCCTGTTATGCCAGCTTGGTTTGCAGAATTTCTGCATGATATGAATAAGATTGGTGACATGACACGACTCAAATTGAATTCTATAAAACGATTCAGTTTTTTTAATTATTACATACAACTAACGCCATTTCCCAAACGTGTTGGCAAAAGCACAATCGTGCATACGTTTGTTTATTCTAGTTTTAAATGCCTTATTTATTAGTGTTCCGTACCCCAACCGGATATTACTAATTATAATAAGCCTCCACTGTTTGTCTGTCTGTCTGTCTGTCTGTCTGTCTGTCTGTCTGTCTGTCCATGTCACGAACCGTAATAGGTAGAGAGTTGAGATTTTTAACAGAATGTATTTCTTGCTGCTCCAGCAACAAATACTGAACTTTACGAAATATTAAAAAATAAGGAGTACACCATATGAAACGTTTAAGATGGTGCGGAAACCTTCGTATGAGAGTCCGACTCGCACTTAGCCGATTATTTATACAAGCGTGATGGGATTTTTTGAAGTAAAACTTCTTAGGGCACGGGGGTAAAATTTATTTAACCTCTCAACTGTGGGTTATTCATATATTTGCTTTTCAATTGCTACTAGCCGGGTGCTATCACGAGTGGCTAAGAAATGTAACGGAAATTCGAAACGGTGACGTCAGGGTCGGCTGAAGACTTTTAAACCCGCAACTATTTTCAATACGGTTTTTAACTAATCAGATAAGATAATAATACATTCGTACAATAAAGAATGTTAATTAGTGAGAGAAAAACCTGATGAAACGTTAACAAATAAAAATTATTTTAAGCATTCTTCCACGAGTTCTTGATTTCCGGTATGGCCAAGATGGCGCCGCCGCCGCCGCCGCCGCTGGCTGGGACAAACGACAAACAAAACCAACTAGCATGACTCAAACTACTTCGTTCAACCTCTTTGTTGGAACCGGAACTTATGTTTGACAGCTGTGCGATGCGATCCATACAGTTTGTAAGAAAAGAGTTTCATCAATGTCACACGGGTCGATATGGATTTCTAAAACAAGCAAAGCAATGCATACATTTGAGCGAGACGGCTTAAAGACGTGACGTCAGATGGTATATAATCTGAGCGAGATGCAAATAGTAGTGACACTATTGAATGAGTTAAGTATATCACCACGAGCGCGACAAATTGTAGATAAGGAATGGTGGGAAATAAATGACATAACGTATTAAAAGTAAGTACAAGTATAAAATAATTTCAAATAATCGGACGTCTGAAACTTAAAAGTAACTTGAAGCAGAGATTGGATCTCAAAATTGGAAATTTAAATCTCTTTTAGGTAGGTATAGGTGTATAGTATAGGTACCACTTAATGATCTAGCTACAGAAGTTTTACTTCTAACACGTGTACGGTGCTACACGCGTATTTTTTTTTTAATCGATAGGTACACAACATAAAAGCAATGATTTACATTTCGAAACTGCGATATCGACCTTGCCTGAATATAAATTTATATTCTGTTGCAGAGAACATTCCAGATGCCATTGGCAACGACTGTAGGAAATGTAGCGACAGACAGCGGGAAGGGTCCCAGCGTGTGTACGAGTACATTATCGACCACAGACCTGAGGACTGGGCGAAACTGGAAGAGAGGTAGGTTTAATTCACCGCATTTTAGTACTTATCAAATAGGTAGGTACGTAATTTTAATTTGAAAGTCAAGCGTCCATCCACCTGAGTCCCGACGAGCGCCTAAAAAAGAATCTTGAGCCCAAACGACATACAGTCTTCACAAAATAAAAGGCCCTTATTGACAGTTCACGCCCATGAAGTTTTAACCCCTAATGCGTAGGTAATAAAAGTCAACTGTTGCGTACAAGGAAAGCGTACATTGCACCTAGGAAAACCGCTTCCATTACCTATGCGGTCAAAACTTCATGGGCGTGAACTGTCAAAACGGGCCTTTTATTTTGTAAAGACTTTAGTAATTACTACCCGACCGCTACCATTTGGCGCATGACAGCTAAGTAATCAAGCCAAACAGAACCCTATAGTACTACATGGATGTTTTGGCACGTGGCCAAGGGTCGGAACTAACGCAATCAATCCAATCACTCAATCTATCAATGTTGCAGTGGCGCCCCCCTGTCAGTGTCATCTTAGTGCCAACACATCCATGTAGCATTGTATTTAAAATACCTGTCCAATGATCTTTTGGCGTGCGTTGACAGGTAGAAACTAACGCTTTTTGACATGTTCATTGCATTAGGTTGCGTAGAACTTGCGCCCCCCTGTAAACGTTACTCACACGCCAAAAGACCGTTGTTGGACAGCTACTACAGACAGTCCATTCACAGATATTTTACCTGAAACCTCTTTGCCTCTCTTTCTAGCTGTACGGAATCCTTACAGCTAGAAAGAGAGGCAAAGCGGTTTCTGGAGGTAAAATAACTACATAAACTACTAACATTTACATACAGGTACATTGCTTCTGGTCCCACACTAGGATACCCTGTGA
This sequence comes from Argyresthia albistria, assembly GCA_963457715.1. Taxonomy (NCBI): domain Eukaryota; kingdom Metazoa; phylum Arthropoda; class Insecta; order Lepidoptera; family Argyresthiidae; genus Argyresthia; species Argyresthia albistria. The sequence goes on along the minus strand of OY735271.1, from coordinate 6,156,405 downwards.
TGAAATTATTGTGTATTATTAATAGGGTTTCACTTCAGTCGTAAGATCTTGTTAGGTATATGCTGTAGTAGGTACTGTGTTAAATGCAGTTTTTATTTTAGGTATAATCCGGATGGAAGTTACAAGAGAAAATACTTAGAAAGAAAGGAACAAAAGAAAGATAAAAATGAGAAAAAAGCTGACGCTCCAAAACTTGAAGACAATGATACCGCTGACGAAACCAATGAAGAAATTAAAGAGAAAGACAGAAAGTAAGACTATTTAACCTGACCTCTCTACGAAGCAAAGAATGACATGAACAATTGAACACGGACCTGTGATAGCAAATCATATGAAAGTCGCTAATATAAAGTAGGTAACAGATGTTAATATAAATATAACGGTTTCAAAATAATTCTCAATAAGATTTTTATTAATAGAGTACCTGCATAACTAACTATCATAGTAGTGGCTAGGCTTTCTATAAGTAGTAGTTATAAAAGACGCCTGTGAAATATATTTTTTACTTGTAAGCTTGTGACATTGCTGTAACAATTGTCAAGAATCAAAATGATTTTGTATATTTTCGCTTTCCGCCTTCTCGTCCACTAGTGATTGTAGAGCACCGCAAAGACGGAATAGGTAACTCGCAAAATCTGAAAATAAAGGTAAAAAATATTGGTACGTGCACTGAGCCATGTCATGTATGTATGTCATAATGTGCACTGAGCCAGCGTGCAAAGACCTGTGCCCCTCGGTGGGGTCATTAGTGGGCTAAATTTGTTTTACGACATGAACTGACCGAAGTTGGGCCGCTATGTAACGTTTGTTTTTCTTTTACGAAGAACGCTACCCATACCCACCGAAACGAACGTCTGGTAGGACAGATCCTGCAACCCGAACGCCTTCATGACGAGAGGGCGTTGCGCCTGCGCGCATCCCATCAGCACTATTCGACGCAGATCTCGCTCGTCTGCGTCTGTCACGCCGCGCCACTGCCAGCCGCAGTGGAATATCGCCACGGACATTCGTGACGCCTGTTAAAATAAATACCGCTATTAGTCCTAAAGGTACCGTGCTCTGTTTTTCCAAGCACCCAGCAGTTAAATGAGTAGATGCCTGATTATTTAAATTTAGGTGCCGTTCTCTCATTTCTCAGATAGCGTTTATCTGTCTGTTTAATTGGGGCTTTTGACATCTCACACGTATATAATGTCAAAAAAAGTTATCTGACTGTTTATTCATCTCTTGAGAGACCCGGACTAAACAAAGAATCATCTGACTGAGTGAATACAAACCTGATATGTTATTTCACCAGCATTCCAGAGGTACAAAGCCAATTGTATCAATAATCCTAGTACAAAGTTAATAATCATTAGCAGCACAGTAGTTGCGACATCTGGTGAAACCTGAAACCTCAAAATCTGCCATTTTATTTGATCTGTTATGTTTGTTTGTTGGTAATTTTATCCCGTTTTTCTTTAAACTCCTCATGTGGGGCACTAGCTCATCTGTATGGATAGTGTAATGTAAAATTCTCAACAACTGCAAAATGTAGAGTAGCGTAAACAGTGCTCGTGAAAAGTTGTTCAGAAAATCTTGTCGACATTACCGCAACACGTAGGAGTGCCAGCACAATCAACGCCGACCCTTGACAGACATGTAAGGACATCATCAGGCCAAAAGTGTCGTGAATCATTGCCGCCATACTGAAAAGCAAAGTCTTTTATTTCTTTGCCAGCGGTCCTAAGAGCGCCTTTAGCAATATGGTTTAGTATGTTACATAGCAATGTTTTGCGTTATAAACAATCGTTTCTTACCATGCTTCAGCGCATCTATTAGCATACGTGTGCGTACAAGAAATATTATGGTGTATATTTATGGGGCACTTTACTGCGTATCTTTGTTACGTATCTTTCTTTTCTGCATATAATGTTTCGTATTTGTGAGTAACTAAATAGGTTAATCAGCATTTATCACTTAGTGGCCTGGCCTATGTCTGGTTTGTGCACTTAGTTAAGTACTTACACAGAATAAGTAATAGTACTAGCGTAGTACTTATTAGAGCTTATTGAACAAAGGTTGAGTAAATACTACAATACAAACCGAATAAGTTTCTCATGTAATAGTACACCATCCAAACATTTATTTTTTAAAACCAATGCTGTCACGTCTTTGGAACGAAAATCATCTTCGAGAGTTCTGATAAATCGTCTCAGATTGATGAACTTATGACTAAGTATGATTAAGTGGGATACGGCCAATGTATCAGTTGTTATCATACAAGTCATTATGTAGTAAAAGATCACATAGATAGCTATGCGTCCAATCATAGCGACTGTTGAATGGTCATCTATTTTTGGCCAATATGACACCATTATGATAAGCGGCATATCTACAAGAAATACAAAATAATTATATCTTATTGTTTTAATCAAATCTAGGTAACATAGTATAATATTGCTTTACGCCATTTTCCATACTATGGGGTAGCAGAGGCTTAATTTTATGCCCACATTTAGCCAGTGATTCAGTGCTATATTTTGCGTGATGAAAGGTGTTCTCACGATGTTTTTCGTCACCATTGGAAGTTCTAACTAAGAACGTCTGTATTAGTATGTAGTCAGCCCCGGCTTCGAACCTGCACCTCCTGTGTGAGAAACGAGCGTGAAACCACGGAGCTCTCTACATTTAGTTAGCGTTATTACCAATTAAAACTGCTGGCTGCATTAAATTATTCGATGTAAGTACTCTCGATCTCGATACGAGTATATAAACGACCACTTACTTTCGTCATAATACATCCTTTTGATTCCTTCCACTAAATACCAACTAACTGTGGTGTACACAGTCGCAATCTGAAGAATAACAGACAATTTCACTTTCTTGTACTGTTTAATAAGCACCTCGTCCTCTTCGTAGCCTGCGCAATCTTCCACTATGTACTTTTGCAACGCTCTAACCTTATCTTTCTTATAGTGCCACATATGGAGGCGAATAACCACTATGGAGTGCGCCACGGCCATAGTTTTCGCATCGTTGTGCAGATCAGGCGGGTAAGAATTCATTATTACCTCGAGCCATTCAACAATGAGTACCGAGTAGAAATGTATAAACACTATTGCCATAAAACAGCGGTACAGGAAAGTGTGGTCGATTGGATCTTCGTACCAAAAGTCGCCTACACCTATCCATCTGATAATTTTGCAGGCCCTTTTAAGAATGCTGTAATTCGATATTTTGGACGCCATTTGGAAGTTCCAGTCTTTCCGAAAGTGCTGTAGTTACTGGTGTAAAATACTTGTTTCTTGTCAAAACTAAAAAGTCGTTAGGTCAGGCACTAATAACAAAAATGGTAATTATAGAGCTATCAACGTAATTGCGTACTTATTTAAAAGATTAATTGTACATAATTCCATCATTAGAACACTTATTCTTAATTATTTTTGATAATCTATTTGTCCTAAATCATCCACTCAACGTTTTCAATGTATAAATTCATTAATTAAACGGAACCCCTGAATCAAATCTTTGTCAGTCTGACCGTCTGTCCGTCCGTACGTCCGTTCGACTGTCTGTCAAAAACATTTCTAAAAATTGATATTTCTTATGTAGAGAGTTAACTTGACTGTAAGTACTTACACTTAAAAATATTGGCTTCAAGTCCTGTTATATTAGGTACCTACTGTGCTGTTAGGTACTGTTGCCTAAAACTAAGTTTGCCAAAGTATTGGGCGAATGAAACGACAGATATCAAAATCACTGTTTATTTCTAAGAAGTAATAAATATGTATATAAATTATCGAAACTAAGTAAGACTACGACACTGGTTCTAATAAATATCTTTTGGCTCTCACTTTATAACCTGGCAAAGTTATCCGATTTCTTGACTCCAGGATTTCTTCAGGTTTCCCTACAATTCTATACTTGATCGAATCGTCTTCAACAAAAACTGGTTTCTTTGGTGGCAATACCAGGAGAACAGACCTATAACAACAACTAGGTACTTCAGATTGAACACAAAAATATTACTTAATAAATAATTATATAGGTAAATAGGTACTGATTTATTTGCACTAACTACCCGAAAGTGCTACCTACCTACTCTTGTACCTACTCTTGTACCTACTCTTGATTCTGAAGACTTTATCCCAGGAGAAGTTAGCTACGATCGAGAAGTACCTACGACATTACAATCGAATTTCTAGAGTCAAAACTTTTTTATACTACAGGCTCTCCCTCTCTCCCTCTCAATCTCTCTCCTTCCCTATCCCCATTTCTCTCTCTATCCTTTATCCTCGAATCCGCTGATACTTCTGCAGGCCACCGTACCTCGTGAGGAAGGTTTTCCATGCCACTGCGTCATGCGTCATCATAGCTGCCGCGACTTTGCCCGCCGCATCCTTATCAGCTTCGGTGCATTTGGCACAGTCGTCTTTCAGGGCTTGGATGAGTATACCTTGGAAAATATTAAATTAATTATTAGTAAAAATGTGGTCTATCGGAAAATTAGAAATATGAAAGTTTGGGATGGCACCGACGTGAATGACGTAATTTTTTGAATTTATTTAGTAGCGTTTGGTCGCTGTCGTCGGCGGAGTGGAGTTTTTGATTTTTAGTAAGTTGTGGCTTCCCTTTATTCCTCGAAGATAACAATTATTTTAAGTCCGCTGAAGTTGAGCCGCACTCTGCATGGTTGGTACAGCGATCACTCTCTAGAGACAAGTAGAGTCACACTCCTAAAAATGAATTATTTACCCATGTAAGTTAACTCTGCCAACTCGCTATTGGAAAACACATGGGTGAGTCGTGAGTTCGTGACGTTACCTTTAGATCCAGATTTACTGTAAATTCACTATAGTAAAGACAAAGTAGGTATTTCAAGTAATGTAAACAAATATGATAGTTTTCCGATTCCGCAGACAACAAACACACTAAAATACTCTATAAATAAATATTCTATGGTAAAGTTTTGAAAGCCCAGCACACGGCTCGAACCGGTGCCGGTGGGGCCTTTGCCCAGCTGTAGGATCGCAATAGGCTAGATAAAAAAGTTTAGAGAACTTTCGCTTCATACATTTGGTTGTTTATCTACATTCTAATAAATACCTCAGAACAATAAAATACCAACTTGTCCCTACCAAAGCCAGTTGTACTCACTTTTGACAGCTCCCATCACCTTGCTGCAGTACTTATCAACCGACATCAAGCACTTTACGTCATTTGCCGGCAGTGGTTTAACTGGATCGTCGTCCCGGTTACGCTTCTTCAACATGTCGTTCTTCTCAAAATCAGAGACCACTTGGTTAATCACCACCATGTCTTCGTCTCCGTAAACTATTTTAAACCCTCGGCTCTTGACTCCGTCGCTTACTGTCCTGTCGAAGTTCTCAGCTATTTTCTCTGCAGTGGCTATTGAAAAAGCCACTATCATTACTATGGAGGTAATTTTCGACGACATTGTACTGGTCAGGTGGACAGCTCGGCTGAATTGCTTCTAAAGGCTGATGGTCAAAAATGACTATGGCTGAAGGATGGCCGGTGAATGTGATGTAATTTTGCGTGGTTGTAGCTAATTGTCGTGACTATTGTTTACTGTTTGTTTGGGATTATATCAGGGGTACGAAACTGTTAGGAAATGTTCGCGTCGCTTTACCTTTTGTTATTCAGAAAGAAGTTTATCTATGAAGACAAAAATATGGGAGTTATACATCCGTGAAGCGAAAATATCCTATTTTGGGGTTCCGTACCCGAAGGGTGCGAAACGAGACCGGGACGGGGATAACTAAGCCTCCACTGTCTGCATGTATGTCTGTCAGTTTGCTCTATCTCACGAACCGTGAGGTATTGAGAGTTAAAATGTTCTCAGAATGTGTGTAACGGCTGCAGCTACAGCAACAAATAAACTATACGAAATAAAAGGATAAGGGTGTCCCCATGACAAGAAAAACGTGTGTTTTGTATTTGTTCTCATACGATGGTGCAGAACCCTTCATGTGAAGGTCCAACTCGCACTTAACCGGTTTTTACACCCATGTTTTTGCAAATAATCTGGGATCAGACATTTCACCGATCTGCGATTATATCCTGATGGGTTTTCAGCCTTAAATTGGTTTAATGATACGTATTAGCCTGTATTGCCAATACTTTCATAGGAGCCTATTGACTACTCTAAGTAATAGGCTCCTATGAAAGTAGTGGCAATACTAAACAGGAGAATTCAATAGTTATCATTTACCTTGATCCAAATTCCAATAACTGAAAAAGGTGAGAGAGAAGAGAAAGAACTTTTAAAATTTTAAGACGCCTCTTACTGATTGGTTGAGAGCCCCTGTGATTTCGGTATTCGGGACGCGTGAGCTATCGTCAACAAACAACCTTCGAGTGCTCTGCATACCAATAGGCATCCCAAAACAACTGATGTCATTTCCATTACACAGATCTCAATCATTCATAACATTTTTTCTCACAATTTTATTGGAAATTGGACACTGGGAGCAAGCGCGGCATCAATAGTTATCTCTAGTTAGTTAGCAGACTTACGTATGTTATATATTCTTCGCCATTTATCTTAATCCGAAGTGCTCCCGAATAAATCTAAAACGTTGTCAATAAAAGTGAAAAATTATGTGTGCGTAAGCTGAGTCGTCACGACCGACGTTGGTCCCAAAGAAAAGTTTTTGTGGTCTTTGTCGCCAGCATACATACGCCCACACTAAAGTTAAGATAAATTGTATTGAACAGAACCCTATTGTAAATTGGTACTTACCTACTGTTTTGTCTCTGAAGTTATAGACTTTTGGATAGCTGGGTGGATGGCAGAAAAGAAAAAAATGAGTACACATTACAATAAAATATATTCTCATATCACTTTTTTAACAACTCTTTTAACTTAGATGACGCACGCGCCATGTCTATCTTATTATGAGTATCCTTAGCTATTATACCTAACAGAGCCTTGAATACTTTGACTTTGCCATCTTTATACAGTTTCACCAGTTTCGGATTCTTCTCAATAATTTCTGTGCATATTTTTGTGATTTCATCATCATCTGATACTAAGGCTAGGCCTCTTTCTTTCATTATCTTTAACGGTGATTTATTGCTTCCAGGTGAATCAACAAGTTCATTCAGAATCAATTTCCCAGCATCTAGATTGATCACTCTGTCTTCTACCATGTCGATGATTTCACTGAGTTGTTTGACAGTCACCAGGCAGTCTTCAACGCCAACCTTGCATTTGTTTAACACTGTTAATAAATCATTCATTAGAATATTTGCAACTTTTGTTGGATTCCGAGTTCCTTCTTTGGTTAATTGTTGGAAGTAATCTAGCAAGGTTGGTTCCTTGACTAACTGTATAGCGGCATCTGGTCTCAGTCGAAACCGGTCTACTAAGGTCTTTCTGGTCTCTTCGGGTAGTTCAGGGATAGTGTCTTGGAGTAATGGCACGCTTAGGACGTGTGGTGTAGCGTGTTTAGTATGGAGGTTGACTCGGAGTGGAGGCAGGTTTGGTTCCGGCATATACCTGGAAAGACGAGAAATCGGATTATGAATCAGATAATCAATCTCCTATAAGTATTCATACTGGGTCGGTACGTTAGCACTATATGCAAATTATTTGCAAAATACCTGTAGTTGGCAAACAAAGTATTTGGGAACTACTTACAGGAGTAAAGTGTCTAAGTATTCGACTTTTTAACTGAAAGTTACTTAAATCAGAATTCTCTCCGACACCGACAACAAATAGGTTGGATACATGTTGCCTGGTTCTACATCACGTATACTTGGGTAATCAATATCGGTGATAAAATATTCTTGTTTATGTATTTTCTCATTAGATACTCGATCAACGAGTTTACCACGTTCTTTCGTTTCAAGTCCAAAACATTGACCCGCAAATACATAGAAAACAACTTTCACCACAAGAGAGTTGATATTCGCATGTCAAGCAGTATAAATCTAACTCATTATCGGCCGGTAGGATCTGCTGGCAACAAGTGGAATTTTGATAAAAACAAACAACAAGTCTTTTTTTAGGGTACCGTACCCGAAGAGTGCCAAACGAGACCCTATTACTGAGACTTCGCTGTCCGTCTGTCTGTCTATCTGTCTGAACCGTGGTAGCTAGACAATTGAAATTTTGACAGATGATGGTGTTTCTGTTGCCGCTATAACAACAAAAAACAAAATAAATTTAATATTAAGGGGGGCTCCCATACAACTAATGTGATTTTTTGAGGTTTTTTATATATAATGGTACGGAACCCTTCGTGCGCGAGTCCGACTCGCACTTGGCCGGTTATTATTTCTATTGGTGGAAAGAAAAAAAACATTAACCTCTTTGTGCAGTCGGGACGTTTGATTTAGCAAGTCGGTATATAATATTATATTGATGTCTGTCTAATGATATTGATTGTTGTCCAACTTTTAAATTATTCAACGCTTTGCGACATCCATATTTATTAGCTTCAAATATTGGATGTCTTTTTATCAATTCCCAAAGTATGTTACTAATCCAGCCCGTCAATACTATACTATACTCACATATGGTTACAAAACTATTAAGTTCAATAAACTCCTAACACTTACTCCGATATTTAATGAAATTCGCTTTCGCAAATAATAACCGCTATCAGCTCAGCGACCTTTCACAACAAGATATTTCCTGGCGCGCGTTAAAATGACAAGATTAGATTGGGCGAAACCATCATTATTTATGATGAGATGACATATGGTCTAAGATACGAAGAGAGGCCCGACGTTCACCCATCTGTTACTGCGATGAAACTTGGTTTTTATATAATTTTGAATGCTAGAAAATACATCGCGAGTGGGTTGCCTAGCAAAATCCTGGCAAGGGTATGATTAATTGAACATTTATTTACTATTTAAAATTGCACACTCATGAGTTTCGCCCACTTCTAGTTCTTCTTTCGCTACGAAACTTGGTATGCGTATAAAGTTAAGACGACAATATAATTTAAGTCGTATGGCTTAATTATAAGTACAGTCGTTTCATATTATTTAATTACAAGTTTATGTCAAGGCTTTTAACTTTAACCCATTGGGCTACGTCATTAGAAAGGGTCAACAGGTCTGCAGGGTCGCCATGGTATTTTCTGCGGGGGCAGTTCTTAATTATATGGTTCATGTCTTGAGACTGAATAATATAATATAAAACTTGACAATATAATAATTTAGTACAATCAAGCAGTCAATCTGGTGTGATGATGGAGCTCGAAGGTTGCAGAGGGAACCCTAAGATGCTTACTTGTAAACCCGTCGAGTTTCGGGTCATTCGATTCGCTGTGTCAAGTTCTATTCATATCTTATAGCAAAGTTCTCATGATCATCATCATAAAAGGATTGCCAGGATTCTGCTAGGCAACTCACTTGCAATGTATTTTCTAGCATATAAAATTTGATAAAAACAAAGTTTCATCGCAGTAACAGATACTTCCAGATGACCTGGGAACTTGAAATTAGGTGTATCATGAATCATGAAGTATATAAAGGGAAAAATCTGAAAACAGTTAAAGAATGGGTGAAGGTTGAGCTCTCTTCGTATCTTAGGATATTAGTATCCAGGACTAATACTGTCTATTGTGCTTCTATTTTAGTTCCGTCGTTCTTTAATACCGGGACCTGTTACGGGCCATATTCTAGATTTCAATAGCAGCCATGTACACCCTCTTATTTCAACCTTAAGCCTTAGTAATAATGTCCAAAATCAATGAAAATTTGGGGGGTGATATAGTCGCTTTTCTGGCATAGTGCGTGAAAACGTGACGGCCTTGAATGGAGTTGTCAAAGTAACCCCCGGTTTCCCGTACAAAAACAGGCTTGTAATCCACTGTTAACCGGCTGTCACATTTTTTTTGTACGCAGTTCTGTTTATGTTATTGTTATTAGTAGATTAACAGCAGATTAAATGTACGAGAAACCGGCGGTTAATTAATCGGAGAATAGTGCTAACCCGCTTTATAGCTAGTGGCACAGAGCGAATTTTACCAACGAAGAGTAACTTTTTACTCGCGAGTATCTTCTACTTTTCCTAAGAATGACCTCATTTTGAACTGACAATGTGGGCTATTCTTGAGGTGTCAAAACCACTAAACTAGAAGAACTAAAGGCGCTAAACTGACAACCTCAAATCCGACAGGTCTTTCGCCGTGGCCACAGATACCATTTTCAAACACAGCATTTTAATTAGTTTAGTTAGTATAGTTCGTGTTGCCGTGGCCACAGATTCCATTTTCAAACACAGCATTTTAATTAGTTTAGTTAGTATAGTTCGTGTTGCCTTCGGAATCGCAGGCATTATTGTCATACAAATTATCCCCGGCATAGTTATTCTCGTATAACTTTTTGTTGGTAAAATCCAGCCTAAGCCTTGTAGTTACTAACCTGTAGTCCTGTACTGTCTCCTTGTCGCGCATGGGCACAGTGACTCGAGCGTGCGCGTCCCACGAGCGGGTCTCGCTCGCCACAGCTCCACCGCGCTCCAACACAGAGATCTGTCGCGAAATCTCGTGCCGTATCGCGCCCGCCACGCCGCGGACTGAACCGATGTTCTTTATCTGGAAGAGAAGACTTACCATAGAAGCTTTCTGACAATGAACGCTGATATATCAAACTCTCTCATCGGAACTTGGTTTGCTGGAAGAGATCTCTTTTTAAGATTAGCTCGCCTTTGTACACTGTTTTTAGGGTTCCGTACCCGAAGGGTGCCAAACGGGACCCTATTACTGAGACTTCGCTGTCCGTCTGTCTGTCACCAGGCTGTATCTCATGAACCGTGGTAGCTAGACAGTTGAAATTTTCACAGATAATGTATTTCTGGTGCCGCTATAACAACAAATACTAAAAATCAAAAGAAATTTAAGGGGGGCTCCCATACAACAAACGTGATTTTTTTGCTGATTTTTGCTCGATATTGATAATGGTAGCAGGTAGACGCTTAAAATGTTCACAATATATTGAGTATATTATTTACTTAAAAAATAAATAATGAAATTAAAATTAAATTAATATTTAGGGGGGGCTCCCATACAATCTTTTTTTTGCGGTTTTTTTATAGATACGGAACCCTTCGTGCGCGAGTCCGACTCGCACTTGGCCGGTTTTTTATTTTTATTTAATTTCCTCTAAAAATAAGTTAAGGATGAAATTCTAAGTTCTGATTGCCTAGGGCCCGCCCTTAAGTCATTGTGTATGTAAATGAATATTTAGTTATTTAACATCAGGTCGCAAACTTTGTCCTATTGACGCCTTTACGCAGTCTAGATAGGTAAACAATCGATTGAATATACTTTACCTACTGTGCATGTATAGAATCGATGATACTAATACGTCAATGAATTAATTGTGTATTAATGCATTTTCAATATTGCATTATGGATATGTTTTCCAGCAATAAGAGAGTGAAAGTGAGAATAATAATCATAGTTAAGTATAGTCACACTTCTCCTCAGGTCTGATTATATTTTTTTAGTTCTGAATTTCATAGCGATGTCCAGGATACATCTGATTAATAGATCTTCATTTGATTAACATTCTTAATTGCATGATACCTACAATATGGCCTAAATTTTCAGCACGTAAACAACTAATGAATACATTTTGAGACCTCGTTTACAGAAAACAATACATCCTTTGTACATCGGGAGCTATTGTTTAAAGAGACCTTACGTGTTTAATAATAAGTAAGAATTGATTGAGGTATTACATTTTAGTATAATGTAATAATAACATATAATTATGGTAGTTTAAAAACTAAAAACACCCTTTTGAGAACAAGAGTTCTTATCTTATCATCAATCAGCCCACACCTACCCACTGCTCGGTATAGGCGTAGGTTCTTATCTAGACCAATTAATTGGGCCCTAAGTTGATGGGTTTACAAGTAAATATCCTAGGGTTCCCTTTGTCACCTTCGATCGAGCTCCTTCATCAGGCCAGCTTGATGGTGCCTTATTGTATTGATTTGTAATGATAAACAAACTAGAAGTGAGAGAAATTTCCATTCCTAGATTTGCTGTAAGATATTACACGACACGACTTAATAGCCTTTCGTCAGTGGGGTGTATTTTGACAACAAAATGGCGTCTGTGACACTCCCATAGAGGCCAGGCTCACAGATGGAGACTTAGTTATTTCGTAAATTATCCTCCCCATAATAGGTTTGCTGGAAGAGATCTCTTATTAGAGATAAGCTCGCCTTTGTACATGTTTTTTCCAAAATTAAGTGTCTGTATTATGTTTTCTGTGCAATAAAGTATAAGTATAGACGTAAGTACCTAGAATCTGCGTCTATTCGTCATAAATCCGTGACTGATGAGCTGACTGAACAATCGTCATAGTCATGATTATACCTAGAGATGGCATAAGATAGGACGTGAAACATGGTCTATCACCTGGTAGGCCTTAGCTGAGCATTGGGTAACACTACAGGTAGTTTGCAAATATTATAATCTGTGTCATCTCACCTCTGTTCGCATTCCCAGAGGCTGCCCTGGTCGGTGGCAAGACACATTGGCATCAACTCGGAGGGCCCCTTCCTCCATGCGACCGCTGCATGCTCCCAGCCGCTGAACAATGAGGACAAGCTCCTTAACCAGTGCTGCTGCTTCTTCGCCATCCTGGAATAAACAAAGGAAAAGGTTTAAGACATCTGGATTCCATTGACTAAATTAGTACATGATGTAGTTGTAAGCTTTTTTGGTGCCCCTTTCTAACAAGATTTAAACTAATTTAAAAAAATCAGGTTAGACTAGTAGGTTTTAAATTGGAAGATCTCAAAAAGCTGCTAAGACACGGCCAAATGTATGCTCTATGTGCTATTTTTATATTGAATGTCTTACCTCTAAATCTGGTTCGAACACCACCTCAATCAGGGGAGCCCCCGCCCGGTTCAAGTCGACGAGACTCCTCTTGAGTTGATCATCATGCAATGACTTTCCGCTGTCTTGCTCTAACTGAATCTGCTTGATCCGAGAACTCTTCTGGTACGGTTTTTTATGGACTCCAGGAGTGAACACCTGATGACAAAGATAGAAATAAGGTTTCACAAGAGATCCATATAATTATTAGGGCAGGGGTTGTGGTTGTTGTACAGAAAATTTACCGCCGTACCCAGAGTCATTAAATGATTCATTAAGGATTACTAAGTAAAGGATTTGAATGTGAATTGAATTTTGGAACTGACTTAATGGTTGATTAAATCTCTCTGAGTGCGGCGGTTAGTATGGATGGTATAATGTAACCTAAAGGGTTAGAAATATCTGTAGTTAAGACTAATTAAAGAAGTTATTGCTCAACAGTGGGATGGGATTCATAACAGGCAACATAGAACAAAATGTAAGTTAAACTAGTATAGGTAGTTGCATGAATACATGTACCTGAAAATTTATAACACCATCACTAGCCAAAGGTGCTCTTTGCTGAGTAATCTGATACCCCGACGGCAAATCCGCATAGAAATAGTGTTTTCTGTCAAATGTCGACACTTCGTTCACTTTGCAAGATAAGGCAAGTGAGGTGACGATGCCTAGCTCCACGCATCGTCTGTTCAATACTGGTAAGGTTCCTGGTATAGCAGCGTCGAAGAGAGATACACAGTCATTCACCACACCACCGAAAATGTTCTGTGCCCCAGAGAATAGTTTTGATTCAGTGTTCAACTGGGCATGAACTTCTAACCCCACTACACTTTTCCACTGGTTCTTTGAAATGGAGGAACGATGTCTTGTGCAAGTGACAAACTTCTTGTAATGTTTTATGCGAAACTCACGCAGTAGTTTTGAGTTTATCATCGTATATTCTATTTATTTTGCTTGGACAATCGGCCGGCACAGTGGAAATGAAACTGCAATATCATAGCAGCCAAAGAGCAAAGTAATACATAAATAGCAGCTTTTTATTATCACAGGAATCAGAAAATTCAGAAATGAGAATGACAGAATATCATCAGCTGATGATTGTGATTTGTGTCAAACTGACAGACACAACATGACAGATGACATTTGGGTCGCGTACCGTCGCGACGCGTCAGTGCGTTCCGCGACATCGCTGTCAGCGCTGTAATCGATTACATACAGCGTCTACAATGCCATTCCGAGTATTTCAGTTTTGACGTGACAACGATATCTGAAAATGGACGACATGACATGATGGATGAATGACATCATCAATTCCGCCATGTTGGGATATCAGTGATCATCGTCGAGAACGTGAGCACTGATAGATCGATCTAAAAAGTGACAGCTGTCACTCTGACAGCTGACAATCAAACTAAGAACAGCAACCAGCAGACACTCCTGAAGCTCCATAATTGTTGATTTCCTCACTTAATCACTCAATACAAAGATTTAACTACTACGAACTGTCTACTACTCAAAATTCAAAAAAATAACGAAAGCTTGGTTATAATAGTTTGACATCTGTCAGTGTGTCTGTGATAGACGCTGGTGGTCGTGATTTACCATTCGGAACGGTCATGATGGTCGTGACGTCACGTGAGCGATGATAGCGCTGATAGCCCATAACGGAACAGAAGGCGTGACATCGCCGTCAGCACCATAATCGATTACACCGTCTACGATGCCATCGTTTTGTATCGCCAAAACAAAACTGACTAGGAACGGGTTCGTAGACGCTGTCATCGATTTTGGCGTGACTCGGAACAGAGGGTTGTTGAGTTGACATGACAGCTGTTTGGCATGCGTTTTAATACTGCAACGAGGATTCAAAAGCGATACATTACAGCTTGCGCCAAAGACTTACCTACTTACTGTACCTACTCCTACTAACCTAGGGCTAATTGTTGATTTGTAGAGCAAAACTTAATTATAAAAGTTAAAATATCAAGTATGTTTGCACCAGCTGTAATCTGTAATGACGAGCAATATCAAAACGTATTAACTCAGTCGCACCGCACGCACAGTGCAGAGCGCTGTATTTAAACCTGAGACACAGATTAATATCTAAAGGAGATTTAAACAGGTTACATTAAACAGGATGTAATTGAAAGGGGTGTTCAAACCGAAAGAGGGTTGTTAGGGATATCATTCTGAACAACTTTGATTAAGGGACCGACTTGATCAGAGCAACTTTATTTTTCACTCCACCATTACAGATCAGCTGAGTGCTAGGCCCGAAAATACTAATAGAGTTAATAAAAATAAAGTTGCTCTGATCGAGTCGGTCCCATAGTCAAAGTTGTTCAGAATGATGTCCCTAACAACCCTCTTTCGGCTTGTAGGTACACCCCTTTCTGTTACACCCTGTTTGTATAGGTACCTACTACTCGTAATTGTAGGTATGCACTACTTATGCAGTAGACATAGACATAGACATAGACATCATTTATTGATCATATTAATTACACGTCATGGATCATTCATATGTTATGTAGGTATAGTAAAAATTGGTACATGTACCGTATATGCTATGCTAAGTATGACTAGTTAAACTTATTAAAGTTAAACCGGATTTATTCAAGTAGAAAGGTGCTACAAGCAACAGTAAATACCTAGACACCTAAGAAGATGAGGTCCTGTCAGAATAGCTTCAGCCCCTTATGAAGTCTACTTTAGAGTAACGAAAGTAAAGTGGTAGGCGAGGATGTAGGTACCTATGTAGGCGATAGCTAAGTTAGAAATGCTTGCGCAAGATCATACCCAAAGATAATGTAATGATACCTATCTCTTCTCCTGAAAACTTGTCTGTAAACATAAACATTTACATACAGACACATACATTTCTTCTGGCCCCACACTAGGATACCATGTGTCGAAGGAACTGGGAACCAGAAACAGCAATCTGTGAACTGCAATTATTGTTTATGAGGCAAATAGGTACCAGCCATAAGTACATTTTCAGGCACTAGAAAGCTAATAGCTTCGCTCGCCTGCTACACAGTTTTGTGTTATGTTGTGTAGGTAGTATCTTCTTCGATATTTCTTAAGGTCAGATCAAAGCAAGCACTTGGGTACATGAACGATGTAAGTACTAAAATATAATACGTCAAGATTATTTTTCTTGGTTACTTTGTCGATTTTACATAGGTACCTACTTATTCAATAAGTAACTGGTTGTATACAGTGCAGTTAACCGCAACGGTTAAAAAGAAAGAGAAACATTTGTACTTACGTGTTATGTTCTGGGTGTAAGTGCTGCCGTGGCGACGTATAATGACAATTTTGCTCCCTAACATTAATAAATTACTTAATAAAACTAGATTGCAATAAAGAACTGACTATTATCCTAACTACTAAACTATTGAAAATATCACATTCTTAAAATTTAATTTGGACTTCCCTTCTCTATACTATCAGTCCGGAGACGACTTCAAATAGGAAAGAAAATACGTAGAGGACCAGAAAGGCCATTGTCACTTCAGCCAAAGAGTTTCCCACCATTTTGAAAAATGTTTATGTTTTGTTACGAAAGGGAGAAGATTTTCCGTGACCAACGTGTTTGGCAATGCGGGAAATGATCGCGAGTGAAGGTACGCTCGTTACCGCGGCTCAACAAAGTATAAGCCAGTCGTCGACACCGCGGCCGTAGTCACGAAGCCTTGAAGCTGCTAACCGACCGAGTTGGGAAACCACAGAGTGTCATTAAAACTACACACAAAGGCATTAGTGGCTACCGAACATCGTAATTATATCGGCTTACGTAGCAAACATAAACACTAGGTATCAACCGACTCGAAAAGCCAATACACACACCCACCGCTATCGACTTTTTATCATTGCTTGACGTCACTTAATTCTTAGCACACACCTCCATCCTACTTTTCAGCTATTATCAACGTACCGATCTTACTTGTTAGTAACCTGTCTCCCTAATGCCTGGTAATTAGGTAATAACTTGATGTGATAATGTTTCCGATTTTACAATTTTAAAACCAACTAAAACTTAATATTCCTCGTATGTTTCGTTATGTTTTCAGAGAAGATCCTTAGTTAATCATTGTACTTATTGTCAGTTTAGATGCCAATTTTCCACATAAAAAGCTGTAGGTATAGGTACCTACATTGTGATAGCCGGTCCCCTCGGCAGCAGATAGTGAATCAAACATTCAAGACTCGTGGAAATTCACTTTCAAAACTGACACACTAGAGAACAGGTTTGAGCCATACCTTGCCTTAAGGTAATGGAAATATTGAAAACTCTACAGCTGCAGTTGTAACACAGCTGCAGTGAAACCTAGAAGTCGTAGAGTCTATTACTAGTATGAAACAACTTTAAGCAAGAGTCTGCTGAGCCTACCACGTTCGAGCCTAAGGTATTTTAGGCAATGGTAGATACTTTATGTAGCTGTTGTCGCAAAAGACAACATAAATGGGGAATTTGTACAAAAGTCCAGAAATCCTTTTGGAAGGGGCATTCATAGGTTGGCCTGAGTAAATCGGGTTGATAAAAAATTCTTTCATTATTGTTGTTGACGAGTTGCCACTCATTATAAGTAGTCCAAGAATATTGAGTAGGTAGCAAGTTTATGTTAAAATGTTCCACTTCAAAATGAACAATAAGTATATTCAAGTAAACAACTGGCAACAGTCTTTGACCCTTCACGACGAGTTAATTTCAGAATGATATGGCCGGCCATTGTTTCAAATATCAACTGAATTTTAAATAAGTACTTCGACATGAAATGGATTACGACAGTCGGGTCGATGCTCGCGCCTTCGATATACAGATATCGAGACCAATATTGACAGATTCCCATACGAAATCACTCGAAATATGTGTAGATATCGTATATCGAATGCGCGAGAATCATGCTAAGTGTCACATAATAATATTACCTACATACTAGTATAGCGTTCAGTCAACCCACAGAAACCAAACTTATCGAAATAATAACTTTTGTCTTGCTGCTTGCTTGCTGCTTGCTGCCTTATAAAAGGAAACCTGCAAACCTTTTTAACATTTAGCTACTTACACAAAGTTACGCTCTCCCTTCCTTTGCAAGATACTTACATACATAATACATAGGCAAATACAGTTTTACTGAATGTTCAGAGATCTCACTCGCAATTTACTTTGCAGTAGTTGCGTTACCACCAAGGCTAACCTCATTCAAAATTCTTTGTCCAGCTGTGTTCTAGGTAAGATACACCAATTGGACTTTGGACTGTTTTTAGTGTGCCGTACCGTACGTAGTAGCCGAAGGGCGACCCAAGGGAGCAAGCCTCTCTCAGCTCTGTTAGCGAGCTTTATCTCATGAACTAGGATAGGTAAAATTAACCCAGCATGCTTATTTCTGATACTTGTACAGTAACAAATAATGAAATACACAAGTTTTAATTAATTTAACAACGATGGTACGGAACCCTTCGTGTGCGTGTCCGACACCGCCGCCCGACCGATATTATTGTATGGTTTACCTTACCGTGAATGCAACTGGCATCCTCGAAGATGATTATTGCTTCCTACATTATTATGCTACACAGGTTTATTCAAGTTTTATGTTGTATTATTATTAATATGTTAAACAACAAGGTGCTAATCTAAATTATGTGTAGAGATAAGCTTGTTTTCTTTAACATACACACTCAACATATACTTCCCAATACCCTCATAAATACAATACTTCTTCAAACAGCATACTACCATAAATGGAAGCAGAGAAAAAAAAACAATCAATCAACCATACGATTTTTTTTCATTCAGGTACTTTCGTGCGTCCAGAATCCGGTTTAGTGGATATTCTTGATACTCACACAAAACATACAATTATAAATAATGAGCATTAATGGTGCTATCCAATGATAGTTTTGTTTTTATTGTTGGCTTCGTAACTAATCCAAGATATTGTCGAAAAGGTGCGTCCACGTATGTATTTTGTGGCACTTATTATCAAACACCCCCTAATCTTTCGTAATCAAATAAGAGTTATCTAAGACCCCGTCACAAGGTTCATTCAATTAAAAACTCTTACTTAACAGAAAAGGTTATCTTTTTGTCTTTCACGGTTTTCCGACAAAAAAATATAATTATCTAACTTATTTATGCTGTAGTTTTGGAAAAAAAATATCACCAAAATTGCAGGGGCCTAATGCTGCTCTGAGAATTTCATTACTATTTCATTACTATTCCATTGCAAACACCCAAAATGGCGTCATTTGGTATTCTCCTAAATTATTATCCTCCTTGATTGGGTGTTTGCAATGGAATAGTAATGTAATAGTAATGAAATATAAGTGAAATTCTCAGAGCAGCATTAGGGCCCAGATTAGCGAAATTTTGGTGTTTATGTTTTTGAAACATGATTACAAGATTTCAATTCAATCAGTATTGTGATTGGTGGACCTTAACATAATAGCAGTGTGTTACTGTTATTTGTTATTAAATCAGCAATATTTGCAATTCCATATTTTTGGTGGAGAAATTATGGTGGTTATAAAATCCACCAAGATTAACTTAAATCATTGCAAAACTACTTGGGTTGATTTGATTTCTCTTGCATTGCATGTTACCCCAGTCGGCGGAGTTTTCAGTCCATACAAAAAATATGAATGATTAATCATGAAAATTCCGAATTCAACAAAACTTAAAAGTATGTTATTTGTTAATTTTCCGAACAAATAAAGCTCGTGCTAACTTGAGGAGGGGCAAAAAACCGAAATTTTTTGGGACGTCTTCCAGCTTTTCACGTTTAATTTTAAAAAGTCAATAGTGGTAAGAAATAGTATATAAGCGAATCAAAGATGACAAAATTTCGCGTCGATAACAAAAAGAAATATCAAAATTGGTCCCGTAGTTGGACATTTTTTGGGGTCCAAAATACTCCCAAATCAATAGAATCAGTATGTGTTTCATTTCTTGTATTTACCAGGCCACATCTGTATAGAATCTTTTTCGACGGTAGAATCTTTTTCCAGAATATCTTCCAAGTCCAAAAGAATTTAGGCCATACCCTTTCATTCTATGGATTGATTGTTTTGGGCGTATTTTGGATACCGATAAAAGCCAAAGTACTGGACCAATTTTAGTATTTCGTTTTGTTATCGACGCGAAATTTTGTCATCTTTGATTTAAAATACACTATGCCTTACAATTATTCAATGTTTTCAAATTGAACGTAATTAGTAAAAAAAACGGATCGGAACGGAAAATTGGGTGTAGCACTACTACTAATTATGTTTCGTTAAATTCGGAATTTTTTCGAGGTAAATGTCTCTGACGACTGGGTTATGTAAAGAAATGGCGATTTATTACTTCAGTCTTCATAAAACACCGTTTGCTATAAAAGTTTAAAAAAAACACCTTATAAAAGTGGACATAATAATTGTTGAAATTCACTCAGATAATTATAATATGGCGAAACCATCATTCTGAGTATTGTGACATAAATGAGATAGCACTTAGAGCTGAGAGCGGTTTATTAATAGCGGTATATGGATTAATTAAGTCGTAATTATCAAGACGTTACATAATTAAATGGCCACCTTTGCAAAAGGTAATTGCGCGTCAACTAAGTATCGAATCGCGTCACTTCTCATAAAATTGTTTCTAGATACAAAGTCCACTTGTTACCGGTTCAACACAATGTCCACAAATAACGTAGGTAACGTTCGATATCAACTGTCGACTCTATCATACATCAATAAGAGCTATTGCCTTGATACTATTACTACTTGCCAATAGATTGATCGTAAATGGTTTTAGCTAATTTATGTAACAAGTTCTAAAGATTTTTTTATGATTCTGCATAATATTCCGTGGAAAACAATGTGATGAAATCATAGAAAATTTACATGTGATTAACATGTAAGATACAATTTTTCAGCAATGTTGGATCAAATCATAATGTAGACTTTGACTTACTTAGCACCCCATATTTGGTCAGGATAGTATGCGTTATGTATGGCTCAAATAGTGACCACCCACCTGTTCTGATCACCTGCCTGTGTTTCAACAAGTGCCCCATCACCCATGGTGACAATCACCCACCATCATCATGCGGTCCAGCAACTTCACCGACGTCCATAAAAAAATACATGATTTCAGAGCGTGTTGATGTCAATAGCTATTGACATCAACACGCTCTGAAATCATGTATTTTTATTAGCAATAAACATACATTTCTATTATTAAAATCTTTGAATAGTTATGACTTTTTTTGACTCTTTAATTCCTTGTGTTGATTTGATCCAAAGTTGTTTAAATATTTAAAAAATCCTGTTATGGACTACGATGTGGTTTTGTTGTCGTGGACCTTGGAATCTACTTAAAGTATCTTCCAAGAGGCTGTGGTTTGGCTATGTAACCTAAATTAAGTCTTGCTTTCGATAAAACAAAGTCAGTTAGAAAACAAAGTCGGTAACCTTTATACGGTACATCTAGCGAAAGCAAATGCCAGACACACTGCTGAAGATTCTGAATATTTCTCCATAACCCTTTAAATGGTGAAACGAAATGCTAGTAAACGATAGCTGCTATCACCTTATATCAGCTATTTTTGTAATATTTGTCAATGTCTAGACTTTACACTTACACAGTCCGCCATTGACATCACTTTCACTATAGGTACTGGATGGACATCTCTATATAGGTGACTTCTAAGCGAAAGAATCCTAATCCCGGCTTGGGAGGAAGAAAATATGCCCACGCCTTGTCTTGAAACGCTCGTGTGATGTCGCATTTTCTGGTTTTCACGACTCTATGGGTATCCGAGTAGGTTTGGGCAAAAAGCAATGCAAGTGCCGTGTAAATATTTAGATTTATTAATAGATAACTTTCCATTTTCACCCTAATCATTACATAACAATCAATGAAATGGTATCAATATGGCCTAGCTTCCTGTCACGCAAGATGGAGTAGCTAACTACTACTTAACTAACGTAACTTTGCTTCAGCCATCCCCTAAATAAAAAAATATGATAAATGTTGAAGTTTTCACCGAGGGGCACAAGATTTTACCCAGATTCGAGTAAGATTGAGCCATACTCTACCACGATGGCCGCTACTACTTACCTACTACTAACAATTGGCGATAGTAGCCGAGCAGAAAGCAGGTCTAGTAGCAACCATAGATTGTATGGTTTGTATAGTCTCTTGGCTGGGACTTCCGAAACGCGGAACGATCGCTAAGGATCATTTACTTATCCCATTGATTCAAATGTACTGTCACTGTAGGTCAGCACCAGCTTAAAACTTGCAACTCCTGCATGAGAATGAGAAGCAAGCGATGATGTGCGTATTTCAAACTTGTTTTTGTGTTAGATGATATCATTATAGTTCACCTATAAGGAAATATTTTACAAAACCAGTACAAAGAACTATGTAGAGCCTGCCCATTTGCTTCCGTAGTTTCCGTAGGTAACAATTTTCTAGACGGTTATATCAAAACAACGAAATATCTAATCGCACTTACCAAAATTTGCGACCCAAATTGGGGCTTGGGGAAATCGATAAGATCTACTGAAAGATATCTCTACCTAAGTCCAAAGGTACCCTAGACTAGATTTGTATACCGGTTGTTTGGAGATGGAGTGACAAAATATTTTGGGGAGTTAGGGACATAATTCTGAACAACTTTCACTATTAAACCGATTTGACCAGAGCAACTTTATTTTTCACTTCTCTGTTCTTATTTTTCAATCATCTGATAACCGCTCGGCCACTAATGTATTGAGATGTCAAAAAAGGTGCTCTGGTCAAATCGCATTCTTATTGAAAGTTGTTCAGAATGATTACTCTACTACTACCAAAAAACATTTGTCGCTCCATACTCCAAACACCCTGTATAGGAATGCGGATTATTATTTATCTTATCGTATCATAAATTCAGGTCAATTTTAAAATATTTTGGTTTCAAATACAGGATGTGGTTATGGTTGGGGAAATCCCAAGATAACAATTACTTTTCCATTATTATTGGCTAAGTTGGCCACCACTTTTACCACTGAACTGACCAGGGGTTTAATATCAAAGAGCAAATTATTTATGTGGTTTTATCAGCTTGTTGAACAATGCTTTAATGTCCTAACAAAAATAAGTATAAGTACTCTGAAATCTAAAATCCTAGTTTTAATTTAGATTATTTTAAAATATATTCACAGTCCATCGTAGTTGACAAACTCTACTATCTGAATCACATATTTTAGCAAGTTGGTATTATAAATAAGTACTTATCCTATTACAAGTATTTATCTTATTAGGTACTTGATGACTTGACAGGGACAAGTTACAGTACCAAAATGTACATACAATACGCCAAGTCTTATTAATAAACACCTTATAAACACAGACTAAAACCATCTAAAACAGTAGTAACTTACAAATACAAATTCAAATACAAATTCGTTTATTTTGCCAAACAGAGTACGATAATTATAAAACTTACTAAAATGTGTGGGTACTTAGAATTTTTAATTATAGTTATACTAAGCAATCTGTATGATTTTATGGTCAGTAAAAAAAATACTTTTGACTTTGACTTTGATAAGGATTAGCGGAGTAAAAGTATCTTTTGAGTTCAAATTTTAGTTCAACCTGAGAGTAACTAGTACCAGAGTAAGGAAGTATTAACAACAGACTAGAGTGTTTTTATTAATAAGACGTTTATATTTTCAGTAGGTCATTGTGTACGAGTATCATACACAATTCCTAAAATTCTTAACCATAGACAACTATCTAGCCTTGTCCCGTTGTACCTCCCAGAATAACATTTTATTCCCGACCGGAGTGACTTTTAGGGGGTAAGTAATTCTAAATACAAGGGTATCCTACTTTTAAGTTAAAAGTGGTAGTCTACTTAGTACGCTCCTAGTGAGAAACGACTTCAGTTAACGGTAACTCAGACAGGAACAATATTTTTGAAAATACGAATCATATAAAACAATCGCGATCTTGCAGGATTTAACGAAAACATAAATCTAACATTTCTTCAAAATTTTAAATCTGTATTAACCGGAATAAGAACCACAAATTCTTCAATACTATGCAAGTACATATGCCTAGCTAGATAACATATCGTAGCCTTGACCAAAATTTCGGACTAGAACGGAATCTGAGCTAAAACGGCATTTTAATTGGTAATTTGTTTCACTGATTGATTAACTAATTAACTCGCGTCCTGATTACTCATCATAAATACTCACAGCTGAACTTTTGATAAAAAACAAAACACTACTCTGTTGTTGATACGTTCTACTCTGAGACTAGGTTGAACCCAGACTAAAGTTGGGTTAAAATTAAATTAACTTGCATCCCGCGGCCCAGCTTATTGCGTTTCTGACCGTACATATATTAATAAAAATGTTAAAAAGAATACAAATAATGTAAAGACTACTAGCTATCTTTGATTATTATTTTCTACTTGAAAAATCAGCTCAACAACTTCACATCCTATAGGTACAGAATAGCGTGGAATTAGGTATTATATGATCTGTATAATATATTAAATAGATATGATAGATAACTAGTTAATACTTGGCCCCCTGTTAACAAAAAGTTAATCCGAGCGGCCGAACATGACAGAGCTAGGCAGCTGTCTAGCTCCGTCTCTTTTCGCCGATCGGTGTAAGTATAGGCAGGTATTAAACTGTATGTGATATGACGTCAATCATCAGCAATGCTTTTTGCGGAGCCAAAGTCAAATTGTTGGTGTTGACCACCTATCGTAAGGGTACTGAGTGAATATAATCACCATTTTCCTTAATTTCTAGTTCGGTAAAGACACTCTGTACGGTATTTGACAGGTGACACCAAGACGTCTATTAATTTACATTGCAAGGGATGAAAGTATAACTTCCCTTAATTTTAATGTCAAACATATTTTCTTTTCGGCCAGGATAACAAGCGAAAGAGTTAAGAGATCAGCCAAGTTTTCATCACCACAACATTCAGGTAGAAAAGGGTAGAGCTCTTGAAATGGCAGCAACAAGTTCTCACAGAAATCGCCATCCGCCTTCAAGTGCAGTGACCTTTTCATATATTTATTTTGGGATTTTTATTTTACGAGATTGGCGAAGGCAAGTTGCACCATCGGCCATTGACCCCCAACTCGCAGATGCCGGACTATGCCTTTCATTTGCAGCTCACGCTCTAGGTAAGATCGGCCACATGCGATATTCACCATTTTTAGAAATCTGCAGATAAGCTACGCAAAGTGGATTCAAGCTACTGCAGTCTGCAAGAGGTCTGATGTCTAAGATGAATTCTTAAAAAATGTAATTTATAAGATTTACAGGGTGTCCCAAAACTCAACGTCAAGCGGGCACCAGGTGAAAGCCCAGCCCATACAGGATCTGGTAAATATAAAATAAAAAATCTTTAGTTCAAAAATATACATGACAGGCATTTTTCAAAATTTAAAAAAATCGTCACTCTCTATCACGTTTATGGTCACGGTGACGATAAACTTATAAGTTTTTATACGAATTATTTACTAAAATGATCCTTAAGTACCGTAGACGCTTTTTATACCAGACTGGGACTTGGCTGCCTTGTAGTTGTCCCAGTCTTCGCATCTGCAGATGTGTTCGTTGCCCTGTTTAGTAGGCGTCTACTTTACTCCTGAGCCACTCCAGCTCTGAACCCCACCAGTCAGCCAGCACCGGCGCTGACCCTTGCCGCTAGAGTTACTAGGGGGCATGCATAATGGTAGCAGGCCGTAATGAATATAATTAAGTTGTTTACCTGGTGTTCTATTGCGTCGGTTCCCTAAATTCTTTCCGGTACTTCCTGTTGTTGTAGGAGTTGATCCAACCGTTTCGCATATTGTATTTGGTCGTATCGCGGTATGGGGTTGCCTTGACTGTATTTACCTGGATGTTGTATAGAATCCATCTGTGATCTGAGCTCGATCGATGATTCTGGAGAAAAGTGCCAGTCTGAAATGGCTCTCGACGCTTCTTCGGTTGCAAGTGATCTGCTTCGTCTATTTACGCATGTTGGTTCTGAGTCTGAGCCTTTAGTTTGGTTGTTACTAGATATTCAACGAGGAGGTTACCTGGGTCGTTGATGATTTTCATCCCCTAGAGATTGTGTGTGGTGTGTGTTCGATTCTGTGGCTGGCTATTATCGGAACCCTTATAAGATTACTTCGTTTTCCGTATGTCTGTGTGTCTGTCTGTGTGCCTGTCTGTTCGTCTATCAAGACCATTTTAATCGGGGCCACGTGGAGGTATGAAGCTGAAATTATTATCAATTTCTCAAGTCTGTGGTATCTTAGAGCTGTGAAAAAAAGCATCCTTCAAGGTAAACGCAATCATACGCTACGGCCTTTAATGCTTTATAGTTGTTGGTTTTTCATAGTTTATTGTATTTTATAGACTCAAAACCTATTAAAGGATGACTGTTGAAATTGCTGATTAGAAGCGCACAAAGGAGAAAATAAATTTTTGTTACATAGGGTTTTTACACAGCAGATTTTATGTGTGCAATTTATTATATGAAATTGGCGTAACATTGTACAGCAAACACATCAAAATAATTTTAAGTAGTATGCATTGTATTGCTGTACTTACTTTCAAATCGAATCGAATGTGAATTAGTTCGAACGAATGATCTTAAAACTGAGATGAGAATCATAAAAATTTATGTACCTAAATAACATAACCCACGTACGTAATACATATACAATACCTACTTATTCAAAATGTTTTTATTCCGCGTCTCTACCTGATACCGGTAAAAAAAGCATTTGATATTTGGGAAATATCAGGCGTACAAAAAGTTTTTTTACTGCAGTACAAAAAATATTGAGGTCCGTTTATTTAAAAAAAAAACTATGGTCCGGTTTGAGAGGATTGCAAACATCTCTCACAAT
This sequence comes from Argyresthia albistria, assembly GCA_963457715.1. Lineage (NCBI taxonomy): Eukaryota > Metazoa > Arthropoda > Insecta > Lepidoptera > Argyresthiidae > Argyresthia > Argyresthia albistria. The sequence goes on along the minus strand of OY735271.1, from coordinate 6,129,632 downwards.
CTACGTCAGATGATGATATTTAGGTTTTAATGTATTGTTGTTTGCGTATGGAAATGAACTTACCTTTAGTCTACAATTGTAAATTCTGTAAATAAACAGAACCGAGTTAGTCCAGGATGATTGTTGGTCCAGGATGATTGTTGGTCCAGGATGATTGTTGGTCCAGGATGATTGTTGGTCCAGGATGATTGTTGGTCCAGGATGATTGTTGGTCCAGGATGATTGTTGGTCCAGGATGATTGTTAATTCGGGAATAATTTCGTTAAATCGTTGCATTGCATGTCTACTCCCGGGCAAGTCATGTCGAGTTTGGGTAACAACAACATTTCAGTAGGTAATTGTCAATTACTTTTTATTAAATTGCTGAAAGACATTCGGATGCTGAAATATAAGTCATTTTGTTCCTTTCGGAAAATAATAGTACCCATCAACATGAAACTTTATGCTCACACATGAAAAAAAAATGGGGTCGTTGTTTCTTGGTGAAAGTTGTTCATATTGATTGTTTTGCCACTTCTCGAAAGGAACAAAATTGCTACACGGTGTATATCACCTTGACTTTTAATTTCGATGGTTTAAAGGGGAAAGTTGTTCGTATTACTGTATGTATATACACAGTCAAGTTAGCCAAGCAGATAGCTGACCCCCCCCCCCTCCAGACTCATTAATTCTATACAACAGGGGGTCAGGTATCTGCTTAGCTGACTATCATCATGGCCTAAATTTGAAAATTGTATAAACCTGTATACTCGTTAGTATAGTAAACATACAACTATTCGCCAAGTCACAGCTACCTCTATTTAGGTATAACCGTATAATGAAGGTATAATCGTGGACTCTGTATACGATTACCGACCGGTGCCATTTGCAATCTGATTGACGTCATTCAAGGACAGTAAAATGCCGCCTGCGCAGAAAATTGCGTAGCTGTCACACCCACCGCAGCCGCTCATTACAGTACTAGGCCATTGTTTTGGCACGTCAGGTCTCGTCTCGCTCGCTCTCGCCGAGTATCTTACTCGGGGCACGTCGTCGGGTCCCGCCCCGACGTGCCAAAACAATGGCCTAGTACTTTACCTATATACCTTCACGAGCTGCTCTACCAGAATGTTCCATCGTTTCATTTATTTCTGTTTGAGTTTTTTGAGTGATGAGAATATTCTTTCATATTTATAGCGTCACGGCCTTTTCCCACACAAGGTGGCAGAGTTACATTTGTACCCGCTTTTTTTTATTGATATGTATATACAATTAACTTACTACTAAAAACAATTAAATTAAATAAAAAATATCCTTAAGGTCACCGCCGCCGTCGAGTGGCAGGGTGCCCAGCATGCTGGCACCATTACCTCGCTGTATCGCTATGCTAATTCGCTGAGCGAGGTAGGTGCCAGCTCTAGAATCAAACCAGCTTTTAGTCATATTCATTCAACACTCCATTTGCGTGACAGGGGCCCATACTCTGATTTCTGATTCAGTGCCAAAATTATAAACATATGGGTTATCATAAAAAAAAAAACATTTTGTTTAATAGTAGATTACGCTATTGATAAAAGAGGCACTTTATTGTAGAAGTATTTATTGGTAGTAGCAGATAAAAATTGGATGATTTAACTGAGTTAACATCAGAATGAAATCGTATCGATAAATATTCAATCTTATATTTTTTTAAATTAATGATCATATTCCACGGGTAACCCCTCAGATTGTTAACTTGATATTGAAGGTGGGTTTACAGGGAGACGCTAGTTCTGCGCAACTTGATGTCAAAAGGCAGCAGTTTCACCTGTCACCGCAAGCCAAAATATCGTTGTAAAACGCATGTCGAATTGACAAGACATGTACTTTGGCATACGTATATTTAATAAACTTTTTGGGATTGAATTAGAAATCCTGGTACAGAGTTGCCCATTTGCTGACAATCGATGGAATTTTGAACTCAGTCAGTTTTGTAAATGTGTTACCAGAGATTCAAGATTCAAACTTCTATAACTAATTCAGTTAGCTAGTATTTTGAAAACCTAAATAAAATCTTGCTATCAAGGTTGCAAAAGGTCTAATCTTTTACAAGTTTGTACTGTTACAAGTTATGTTTGATGTGATGTGACATTGATTACAACACTGATCGGATCGACACTTAGGTACAGCCAGCCATAAGTATTGTCTGGCCTCTGCCCCCAGTACCACGTGTAATTCGCCAGACCTGTAGCCTTAGCATGCCGAGTATTGTTGCGAGTTCATGAAAATACATTGAAATTGAAATTAAGTTTGTGAGGGACAGATATATAAATATACCGCATATCTCTGTCCCTCACTTAACCATGACAAAACCCGTGTCGCGCATGTCATGCTAGGGCTACAACTCACCATTAACAAAAGGCTGATTGTACAATTCGATGATTGTGATTCCTTGTTATTTACGTTAATTTCTAAACGAAGCAAGGATTTCTTAAGCATATAATAAAATATCCTAATCTGGCTAAACATCACGTCGTCGGTACAATTGGGCCTCTGCTACCCTGTATGGGAAAAGCGTGACGCTATGTTATGTATCAGTCGTTCGGAAAATAAATATGCAGGAACACTTTATTTAAAAACATGAGTAAGAAGCTAAATGGAAAATTATATTGATTTATAACAATTTCAATGCAAAAACATAAAATAGTCATTATATATTTCAGAAGCCCAGCTGCTGTTCTATGTTATACATATGTCGTAGCCATATCGTCGAAGTTGCCATGTGATGATATAAAGTTGGCCATACGCGAAATATCATAATACGATGAAATCTTTTACGGTAAACACTGCGGTAACTTAGGTAAAGACTAAAGCGCAGCGAAGCCTCCGAATAGTCTTCGTGTTATTATGTCATGTATAACACCAAAAAAATCACGTAGTGCTGAATAAGAATGCTTTGAAAAAGACATGTTTTCATTAAAACCGGCTATATCATGATATGGCCAGAAATAGCTTGGGCATATCATGAAATGGCCGGCCATATCATGGGCAATATTTGACGATATGGCTACGATATTTTATATATGTGTCGTAGCCTACGACACATATTTAAAATATAATAAAGATTTTACGCAAGTAATTGACTGTACTACATATTGTTTGGAATAGGCACGTCCGACACGTAGCTCCTTAAAACGTGTCACGGCTTTTGCCTGATAAGAATTCATTTTGTGTTTAAAATCAAATATTCTTAAAATCAAATTATCATTCATTACGTAAGAGTCAAATATGGGAATTAGGTAGGAAGGGTTTTAACTAAGGTACTGTCCTGGTCGGGCTAGCCGCTAGGCCGCAAACTGAAACATTCTGTATCCTTGTAATCGTAACCAAAAACAGAGATATTATTTACTATTGTCTATTGATCTTATTAGGGTTCCGTACCCAAAGGTTGTCAAACGGGACCCTATTACTGAGACTTCGCTGTCCGTCTGTCAGTCTGTCTGTCTGTCTATCTGTCTGTCACCAGGCTGTATCTCATGAGCCGTGGTAGCTAGACAGTTGAAATTTTCACAGATGATATATTTCTGTTGCCGCTATAACAAGAAATACTGACATACAAAATAAATTTAATATTAAGGGGGGCTCCCATACAACTAACGTGTTTTTTTTGCGGTTTTTTTGTACGGAACCCTTTGTGCGCGAGTCCGACTCGCACTTGGCCGGTTTTATTTTTATCCGGGAGGAATGCAAATATGTGACCTGTTTTATGTTGGTTATCAAAATTTTTAGACCGGCTTGGCATATTTTGCTTGATGTGGCAATAATATAATTATTAATTCCATTCGGTGTAAGTAATCACAGTTCTACAGATTTTCATTTCAGTGTTCTAGTTGTAAGTTTATTCATAAATATATACCGAATAATAGAAAAACTTCTAACGTATGTAAACGTTTTAAATAATTGATCAGACCATATGTTAGGAATAATAAAAAGTTGCTGACGTATGTAAACGTTGTAAATAATTGATCAGTTGGTAATTGATTTGAATACAGGTCGTTTGTGATCCACATAATTATTTTCAAATAAACTGTTTTGTGTAAAGGTGTTCATTCCGGAGCCCTGCATATTGGTTGACGCGAATCGTAAACTGTGACTCCACGATATCTAAGTAGGTACTATACATTTGTCACGAAAATACTTGTATGAACCATGACACAACCTATGACCCAGCCGTGACCGCCATGATGCTCTTTGGTGACCGCCCATCACCTAGCCTACAAAATAATACTGTAACTCAGAGAACAAGTTTTTATTTTAACTGCATAAAGCAACGCCATCTAGCGGCAGTATAAATATCTTGATCAGGATTGTTTGCTAGTACAATGTTTAAGGCAGAATAACATTATACTTATAGAAGATGGAATTGTGTTGATAACTGACTAGATGGAGTTAAAATCGTAATGTACAGATTTACTCACGCGTGAAACCAAGTACCTAATGATTTACAGTGAGCCTAAGTGTTACATAAGTCTTAGAATGAGTTTGCAAGCCGATGACTATTTGTTATAAAGATAATAAAGATGATTATCAGTTTAAATTTAAATAAACCGGCATTGACAAAGGAGTATATAAGATAGTCTTAAATCTGTCATTTTGCATGTAACATGTCAGATTTATCTGTTCAATAGGGTTTATCGAGAACAATTGAAACAGGGTATTTGCTAAAAATAATATTTTCCAAGAGCAATCGTTGAAGTCTTTTATATAGGCGTTACGTAATAGGTATGGTTTTAAATTACGCATTTCCCATAGAAAAGACATCAACGCGCGGTCTAAAATTTTTTTACTCTCTAAACACAGGAGCTACATATTTTGGTAGTTAATTTTAGGATGTATTTGGATGTAAGTATTTTCTAGGTTTGTAGGTACTCGTAGGTATATAATTGTTGTACACAAAGGTCTACCCTTGCTGATATTTCAAACTCTCTCATCGGAACTTGGTTTGCTGGAAGAGATCTCTTTTTAGAGATAAGCTCGCCTTTGTACACTGTTTTTATTTACTTTTTGTCATTTTGTCACTCAATTTATTGTGTGCAATAAAGAAATTATGAAAATTATGAGTGTAATTGTTATATTGGGAGACAAAGCATAATTCGTGAACCCACAGACTCAGACTATCCACAACACATGCTACCCCAGCTTTTGTATCCTACCCCTATGTGCGTGACCTTAGGAGAGATCTACGGAGTCAGGAGATGGCTAGTAGGTATTAAGAAATAAGAAACTTGATAGACTACCTGACGATGATTGATGACTTTCAATATGCTGTATTGAAGGGTTCAGGGTTTGCGCACTGATCCCGGGATCCGTTCAGAGTAGTAACTGATCCTGATGTGTCGTGTCCCTTCGTTCCCACTAGTTACATCGAGTTGTTCCATTAATTAAACTAATGGGACTTTTTTCCCACTAGTTCCATTCGCTCTTTTAATGTAACTACAGATCCCGGGATAGATACTAGAGCTCGTCTAAGCTGAAATGACGCGCCCCACTCCTTGGTTTTGTATTTACTTGTCATACAAAACCAAGGAGTGGGGCGCGTCATTTCAGCTTAGACGAGCTCTAAAAATACATATTATTTTCGTGTCAACTAATCCTGTTCTACAGAGACACAAAAAATAGACCCGGGGGATAAATATAGACCCGGGGGATAAATATAGACCCGGGGGATAAATATAGACCCGGGGGATAAATATAGACCCGGGGGATAAATATAGACCCGGGGATAAATGTGCAAGAATCCGTAGTTGAATGACTAATATAATCCCTAGAATATTCAAGGCGAGCGAGGCGAGGATATCTTGGTTCTTTCTCTTTCATTTAGATTAATACGATGCGAAACATGATGAGACCCAAATTATATTTAGCAATGTTATCGTTCTAAAGGAATCCTGTTTGACCCAAACCTAAATTGTACGAAAGGTTGATGAAACAACAAATGGAACGTTTTCGAGACTATCGTTAAATGAGTGTTTGATATATATTTATTTGGATAATCAAATAAAATCTTGACGCTTATATGACTTTTCCCAAACGGGTTGGCACTGGTACAGTTATAACTGCGTGACTCTCGATTTAATAGTAATTTTACGTGACGTGAGTCATCTATGATCTATGTTAATAGTTTTAGTTTAAAAAGTCTATAAAAATGTTTCTAGAAGAGTACTTCTAGAAACATTATTCAATATATAGGGAAAAGTATTTCCCTATATTATATTCAATAATTGGTTAGAAGTGGACACAATAGGCTTGACGAAAGTATCAATTAATTAAAAATCTAATGATTTTTGGGGAAAATACATATTAAAAGAATTTAAAACACTAGATTTTATTTTATTTAAAAAATTGCGAGATACTCAATAAAATGCGAGATACTGCAATCGGCCATTTTGACTGAAACACAAATCACAGCGCATGACGCTGCATGCCGTCACGATTAAGTAAACATAAGATAAGATAAAATAAGATAAGTTAAGTAAGATAAGCGTTTATTCATACGTCACAATACACAAAACAGAAAGACAGTTCAAAGCAGAAGTAAAAGAGACAGAAGAAATTATGCAAAAATACAAGGAATACAATGCAATAGTTTTGTTGTGAATTTGTGATTACTACTTTCATTTAAACAATAACATGTTTACTTAGGCTTCACGTCAGAGCCGATGCCATGAGACCTGAGAGCTTTTTTTGCGACATATTAAAAATTATCAGAAAAATGGCTTTAACTTTTGTTTATTACCGAAATAATTATTTTTTTCGAAAAAGTAAATGTGTGCCCACATTATGGAAAAGGATTTCAAAATCTTTCGTCATACCTATTGTGCCTCTTCCACATCGTATGGGAAAAGGCGTGACGCTATGTTGTTGTTGTTTTGAAGTAGGTATAGTTTCAATAAATGTTCCATCCCACGCATTGCCATAAAATAAAGGTAGCTTATGTTGTACAGGCAGACTAGACATCAGTACAAAAAGGTGCACATTAGGATTCCATACGATATAATTCTTCAGGTAGGTACTTAGAAGAATTTCTTTTACGATCCATGGGTCTTTGAAGGCGTCAAAACCATGTCAAAATAAGTCACTAATACATAACAGTTTGAATAAACAGAAACACTTTTGTTTGCGGGCCAAGTTCAAATGCATTATTTACCTTGCTGCACTGTACTCTACAGTCAATGCTCTACCTGCATACAGGGAATCCCTTTTAGAAAGAGAGAACCAGTGCTATCTTTCCGTCTTGTTTTCGCCTTAGGTATCCTTGGCTGACTATAAAGCCAGGTCCAGTCCCAGTGTGGGGTATCAGTGTTACATCGAACCTCTTTGTATAATTTCGTCTGGTTTTCTGCTGGAGCTATTAATTAAAAGGTTAGTATGCTTTTGGTTTCTGTGACATAATTTATTATTTTACCTACGAATGACCATGATCCTTGTGTGGGGTCATATATCTATGTGTTTATTCTTAAATAGATCTTGCAATAATAGTTATGAATATCTGGCTAATCTAGCTGCCTCCTGCCTGCTGTAGGTAAAACAAGAGTGATAGTAAATAATTGTTGTTAGTAGCATTTTTTTTAAATCATGATTATAAAGTGCTCTAGCCGACTCAATCTTACTCGGATCCAGGTAAAGGCCTGTGCTCCTCGGTGGGGACATTAATGGGCTACATTTACTTTTACTTTATGATTATAAATGCATTTTCTTGTGTTGAGGAGTAAATGTTTCAAAGATTTGATTAGTTATAGATACTTACATCCCACCATCCTATCTTAATTTTCCTAATATGCCATAACCTCTTTTCAGATGAAATTAATAATACTAATTCTTGCTATCGGGGCGTGCCTTGCTAACCCCGTCGAAGAACTCGAGTCGATGTTCAAAGAAGCACTACAAGCAAAAGCTACGCCAAACTCACTTGACACATCAAACTTATTCGAGCATGAAGCAGACGAGAGCCAAAACGCACCAGAAGTCGAGAAAGATTCGGTAGCGCTTGGTCCAGTCGGGCCGGTGGTAAACGAGAAGGATATTAAAGTCGGACAACCTATAGACCTACTGCCGGCGGAACTAAAGCCTGAGGGAGGAGACCTCAAGACGGACGCAACCTACTGGTATGGCAGAAGTTGGGGATACCCGTCTTGGGGCTATGCGTACCCGCACTATGGCAGGAGCTACTATAGGCCAAGGTAAGGAATCGCTAGACCGCTATACAGACGGGGGTGAGTTAGCGTTAGATCCGGGTAGCTCATACGTACTCTGAATACCCTGTTATTTTATTAGATGACCTCCTGGCGATAGGTCCCGGGTTCGAACCGCCAGGTCTTGGATGTTAACGTGTTTGTGATGTCGCTATTTCCAGTTCCCACGACATACGGTATCCTAGTGTGGAGTTACAAGCAATGTATGTGGTGCATGTATGTTATTAATATTATGTATGATAAATGTTTTGTTATTAGGAATTCCGCTGTGAGTGTAAGCACATAATATGATTATATGTAAATCTACATATATCTTACTTTGAGTTTAAATTAATTATTGCCGAAGCTGCTGTACAATTAATAATCATCTCGTCCTGTCACCCTTCAGTAGGGCATGGTATGGGCCCTCAGTACAGATTTCCATTTGTTCCAATCGCAGGCCATCTGCTCAAACGTCCTTACTGCGGTTGTAAAGCAATTCAAGATGCAACAACACATAAGTAGTTGCAATTACACTTATTTCAAGTTCTTCAAGACAGTTTATGCAAATATACTAAGATATGTCTAATATTCTGAAACTGCATTTAATGTCCCTAAAGTACTAAAAAAAGAAGCCCTGATATCAGCAATTAAAACTTTTAACAAGAAAAAACCTAATCCTGATAAATTAAATACTTCACATCTGGGAATAACAGCGCCAAAAAAAGGTATCTTCGTCTCTGAAACACTGACACCGAAGACTCAACGCTTGTTTTACCTAGCACGTGAATATGCAAAAGATAACAAATATGACTTCTGCTGGACCTCACGTGGCATAGTGTACCTCCGAAAATGTGAAAACAAGCCTTTCAATCGTATTATGAGTGAGAGTGACCTAAACGTCTTAAAAAATAATGCGTGACTAATATTTTTTGTTGCTTCAACTTTTCTATTCCTATTCTTAATTAAGAAATGTAAAGCTATAAAATACTTTATTACCATATACAAACAAACAAACAAACATACACTCTCATTATATACATATCAAACAAATTTACACACAAATATAACACAGAAAGACACACAACTATCATTTTTTAAGTCATTAAATATGCACGAATTAAACTACATATGTATGAAAATAGTAAATCATTAGTAAATATTGTAAAGAACATAACCAGATCAAATTCGCAAATTATTCACATTCGATAATGTTCAATTAATTGAAGACCTTGATAACATATCGGTCTCCACTGCATATCTCAGTGAAACTAGGAATTGTGTTAATTATGTCCCTACATCACATACCTATTTAAAAATCATAACTCAAAATATAAGAAGTATAGACCGAAATATGGATGATTTTCTGGTACTACTACATGAGATGAAAGTCGATTGTGACATTCTTATTTTGACCGAATGTTGGCTATCCTGTGCACCTATATTACCCTTGGTACAAGGCTATAAGAACTGCGCCAATAGCAATCATCGTAATCAAAATGATGGTGTGGTGATTTATTATAAGGACAACCTGAAAATCTCCATTGAAGAGCCTAACTTTGATGAGGGAAATTGTCTTATATTGAAACACGATAAAGATACGGCAATTATTGCTATCTACCGCTCGCCTGGATTCAAAAAAATAGATACTTTTATGGAATCTCTATCTAGAGTTTTACAAGATCTATCTGCGTTTCCAAATATAGTATTAACAGGAGACTGTAACATTGATATAAAGCCTGAAAACCATAATCCAGATGCCGACCTCTATTTAAATAGAATTGCTTATTATGGACTACTTCCTGCACACACTTTTGTAACTAGAGACCAAAGTAACACATGCTTAGATCATGTGTTGCTAAAAACTAAAAATGAAGCCGTCACAATAGTAATCCACTCAACATTAACAGACCATAAAGCTGTCCTCTTATGTCTTAACTTAAAAAGCAGAAAGATGTGTCCTCCAACAACATATTCATTCTTAGACATAGAAGGTTTATCAGAATTCATAAAAGATACAAATTTTGACTTCATTTACAAACTACCGGACCCAAATGACGCTATGAATTCGTTTATAGAAATTTTACAAAATGCCATAATCTCTAACACTAAAACTCGCAAAATTTCAAGCAGGAAAAAGATTTTTAAGCCGTGGATGACTCCAGGACTCCTGCGATGCATACGAAATCGAGATAACCTTAATATCAAGCTAATGTCAGACCCTAAAAACGAAATTCTTAAACTTACTTATAAGAGATATAGGAATTTTTGCAACAATTTGTTAAAAAACCTCAAGAGAAACTTTGAGAAATCGCAGATCTCTCAAGCGGGCAACAATAACAAACAGCTTTGGAAGGCAATAAAAACGATCACCTCATCCACTCAAATTAAGGACAAACCTAGAGAACTTTTGACAATCTTAAACTCACCGCAGTCATCAATAGAAAGTGTTAACGAATATTTTGTAAATGTAGGAAAAAATCTCGCTGAGGCAATAAACTGTCAAGACAAAACCACAATACCAACTTTGGACCAAAACTTTCAACCAAATTCCTTTTTATTACTAAAATCGGATAATCAAGAAATTGAAAGACTTATTATTAACCTTAAAAATCAATGTTCTATCGGTTGGGACAATATATCGAATGTGGTTTTGAAATCTAATAAAAAATATTTTGTCCCAATTCTTACTCACATCTTCAATTTATGTCTGGAAAAGGGAATTTTTCCCGATGCCCTTAAGAAGTCAGTTGTCCTTCCAATTCATAAGGGCGGCGACCGGGATCGTGTTGAATGCTACAGGCCTATATCTATTCTTCCTTCTCTCTCAAAACTACTTGAAAAAATAATGAACACAAGGCTGATAAACTATTTGGAAAAACATTGTCTACTAGCGGAAAATCAATTTGGTTTTCGTGCAGGAAAGTCCACATCCGACGCTGTTCACGAACTAACCAGCAACATAGCTGAAAACCTAGACAAAGGTCATCGCTCTTTGGCAATATTCCTCGATTTAGCCAAAGCATTCGACACGGTCTCGGTCGAACTCCTCTTGAAAAAACTGGAAATCATAGGAATAAGAGGGACCCAATTGGAACTCTTTAGAAGTTATCTGACAAACCGTACACAATGTGTCAAAATAAGTGAATTCACTAGCAGTACACAGTCAGTTTATTGGGGAGTCCCACAGGGCAGCATTCTCGGACCTACCTTATTTCTTATCTATATTAATGATCTCTGCAGACTCAAATTACCTAAAGCTAAAATTATAACTTATGCCGATGACACGGTCTTACTTTTTGCAGGTAAAAATTGGGATGAAGTTTTTGATAGTGCCCAAACTGGTTTCAATCTTGTCTCCTTCTGGCTACAAGCAAATATTCTGACGGTAAACACTGAAAAGACCAAATATCTAACTTTCTCAATCACTGCTTCAACACAGCCAAATAATGGACAAAAATTATATGCTCATACATGCAATATTTTAGGTAATAATATCTGCTCTTGTAGAGTGCTGGAAAGAATATCTAATATTAAATATCTAGGTATACTACTGGACAATAACCTAAAATTTCAAAACCACATTCAAAATCTCAGCTCCAAATTAAGAAAATTAATACATATCTTCAAACATCTTCGACATGTAACTGAGCCAGTCCTTATGAAGCGCATCTATGTGGCTTTGGCGGAATCTCTCATACGCTACTGCATCTCCAGCTGGGGCGGTGCCCATAAAACTACACTTTTACGCGTTGAAAGAGCACAGCGTGCTCTGTTGAAGGTTTGCACTTTCAAACCGTACCTTTTCCCTACAACAGACCTCTACAATTTTTGTGATGTTCTGACCGTCAGACAGATTTTCATACAGAGCACTATACTAAAACAACATAGTTTACTTTTATCTAATAACAATACAATTAATTCTAAAAGGCGAAAAGATAAAATATGTACAATTATAAAGGCCCGTACTAATTTCATGCAACGGTTTTTTAAATTTCTGGGACCCTTCTTATACAATAAACTGAGTAAAGTTAGCGAAATCTTCAATGCAACTAACTTCGAAACAAAAAAATACATTAACAAATGGCTGAGATCGCAATCATATGACGAAACTGAAAAACTTCTAACTATTTTATCTTAATTTACTCACATTATTAAGCACACACTTAATTTTAATAAATACTGTTATTACGTTATTACCATTTATTATTTTTACATGGACATACAAATACATATACGACTCACACACACACACACACACCCTCTCACACACACACACACACCCTCACACCTCAACACACCCTCACACACTCACACACCCCTTTACAGACATCCACACTCACAGCGCACACATTTTATTTAATATACTTTTTTTCTCTATTTTTATAAATAAGTTTGTAACTACGATGCCTAGGTAAAGTACATAACTACCTGACTTTGAATCATTTTACTAGTTACTGCTAGAGAACTGTACTAGATTAACCTGTTCCATTTTTTAAATTATTAAAGTGTCACTTAATGGAGGGAAGTGCTACTACTCACCCTATACCACAGGGTTCGCCCTTTTTTAGGGAGTAGTGAACATCCCTTGTTCGTTACCCAGTGTAATAAGCAAGACTTATGTTGTACAATTTTCTTGAATAAACTTTACTTTACTTTACTTTACTTAATGGTGTTTGAAACTTACAGTATTTTCTCTTTGTTACAGACATTATTACCGCCCTTCATTCTACAGTTGGTATTGGTGAACGGTAAACCTAATAATGATAAGTAAAATGTAAGAATACTATCACAAAGTAGAATGTGCCACACCGATGATTCTATTATTGCTAAATTAGTGTCAACTTGCTAGCTAGGTTGCTACATAATGTGATTGTAGACATTTAACAGGATCGTATAAGAATAGGTTTTGTAACATGATTACATTATTTCCTGTAATTTCATAAATAAATGCGTCTGAAATGAGTACAGTCTATTTTTATTACTTGATCACTTTATATGTTTAGATCCGCCACAGATAGAGATCTAAGAGAATAAAGATTGGTTGTATTGTAACTCATCACATCGAGAGCAGTCAGGAGGTGTAAGAGAATATAGATTCAAAATAACATGTTCTCTACATATGGCATGAATTACAATGTTTATAGGTCTACGGTGACTTACATGGCAGAGAACGTGTTAATCAATGTTGCAGTAGAGGTTTAATAATACAGCCTAGGGCTTTACTTAAACCAAGTGTAAAGTTCTAAATGAAGTATAAATAATTGATTAGTTACTGAAATGAAACCAGTAGGTACGTAATGGAATGTAAGAATTTTATTTCGCTTAAACCGTTTAGTCATTTTTAAACTATCATTTGTGAATCACGGCAGTAATCTAATGGCAAATAGTCGTTAATACTTTCAGAAACAGGTCATTTCCATCAAGGGACCAAGGTAATAAAACTACAGCCACAAATCAACCCTATTACGACGGGGGCTTAACATCCGTTGCCTGATAGAGGGAATTAATAGCAATATCTGACGACACAAATGCCATCGACTTTGCTAATGTACCGAGAGACAAAGTATCCATGACGATCCTATTCGCTATGTGATTCAGTTTCGCTCCATGAGATTGAGCTGTGTACTTGAGCGCTAGTTTGATGACGCGCTCACAGGCTATTGACTTTGAAGCGGCACTCTTTGCCTCTTTGCCGGCCTGCTGAGCTGCAGTCCTGGCCAGATTCATCATTAGGTCCTGGTGATTAGACAGCCCGTTCTTGGCAAACCTCACTGACATCTGAACTTCGATCGATGCGGTCAACGCACGGCGCATAGCAACTACGCTAGCTGCGGCCAAGAATGCTACGTCGCCGGCATACATAATAGCCTTCTTTGCTTTCGCCTCGAGCCTCTCAAACCTTTGTTTAGATTTCTTTTCGATGTTCTCCTCCTCAATTTCAGTCTGATCGAACTCCATTTCGGCGACCACGTCAGGACTTAGCGCCGGCTTGTAGATGTTCTCTTTAGGGTCAAGCCAATCGTCCGTCAAGGCTGGAGCGTTTCTTTCCTGGGTATCCAAACTTTGAGATTCAGCTGGCGCATAGACTGTGGCATTGACCTTACCCATGAGTATAGTTTGCGTATCACTTAAATTAGAACTGGCGGCGTTGTCCATGTCGAGAATAGTTTGGTTCAGGAATCCTTTCCGTAAAGAAGGATCAGTACCTTTAAATTTGAATAGTTTCAATGGGCGTACGTCATTTCTAGATAACACGGAGTATGGGTTGCTAGGAAGTTGTATTTTATTCAGAATATTTGTTGTATTTTGCACAGCTACTGCAGTTGTAGTTTTGTTCAATATCACATTATAGACCGGAGGAGTCGCAGTTGTTAGTGGTGTTTCGGAAGATGACTCTTCAACGATTGATCGTTTCTTGCGAAGATACAAATCAACTGACTGTTTCTTCGAGAGTGCCGTGGAATAAGTGATATCTTTCAGAGCAGACACTATCGAGACCTCAGCTGCTATTTGAGCCAAACCGTAAACCAAGCGATGCAGCTCTGGCTCGGTGGAAGATCTGGTGATGCTCAGGATGTGCCCTGACAGCGTCCTTGATAAGTAATCGAGGATCCTTCTGGTTTCAATCGCGGTAACTCCTCTCGTCTGACCCGGAGCTTCTAAAGCCTCTCTAGTTATTCTCGTAATCTTATCTTGCACTTCCAACTTCGATAGAATAGATGAAACCAAATCTTTGGATATCTGATACAAGTTGTCCTCCATTTTTGGGTTTTGTGTCACGTTTTTAGTTGCCTTCAATATTGAGTTGTCTAAATGCTGCAAAACTCGATGAGGCGAGCTAAGGATGAGCCTTTCTCCAACATCTTTGATGTTGTTAATTTTAGACTTGAGGTCATGAACCGGTGAGATGCCGGCGGAAGTTAGCGACAACTGTAAAATATTCCTATATTGATTAGACTTGGTTTGAAGATACAGCAATAATACATTTTGTAAAAGTGACTTACCGCAGCAATAAAAGTGAAAAGTCCCAACCGCTTCATTTCTTACAGTTGATTCGTTTGTTCTATCAATACTGCACAAATGGAGACCCTAACAAAATTTTATTGTTTCACTAACGATACTAATTGTTTGTTACATTCAGAAAGCAATCAAATCACCTTCGTTAACTATACTATAGCTGCATAAAGAGTTCATACAATTAACCAGCGAACGAATTGTACATATTGATCTTCCTCTTGGTATGTTCTATTCTTTTGTATGAATAGAGAGGTCTGTAGACATACTCGTTGTCACTTTCAGCAGATATGAACAATTCAGCTGTGTCCTTGGCCAGAGCTTCATCTGTCTTCGTATTTTGCCCTTCAATATAATTTACTGGATAAACACCGATTGATTCGCCGTCAATGGAATCAGATTCTTTGACAAAACTATCAGTCACATCTAGAGATGCGCATTTTACACTCGCGAACAAGAAAAGTAGAAGCACTATTAATTTCATCATGGTAATAAAGAGAAGTACTTGAAGAAAATTGTGACAGATTATATGGACACAATGAGATGAAATCGTTTCGATGATATTTATAACCTTTGTAAATAGTCACGGCCGTTTGTTAATTGAAACCAACAAATGAATATCAATTAACAGTAACTATAATTAGCATATATGCAACAGAAGCGCAATTCCTGGCGGAGAAGGTTAAATGACAAGTGAATGAATGAATTTAGTATTTGGAACAAAACTTTTATTTATTTATCAAACCATATAAATATCCTTCATACAATATTCCAGACTGGACCAAATACATAATCAAATTCAATAGGACTCAACCAATGTTAAACAGTATTATTGCATCTTAAACTTAAACAAATACCCAGATGTACTGCTGCCAATACAAAAATTGTCTATCATTATCACACCAGGGGGGTAATTCTGGCGCTAGCGAGATCATGTCCATGGTCGAAATATCGATTTTCAGATACCGAAATCTCTATCAAAAACAAGAAAAAGCTATTCTTACGACTAGCCTCTCGACCAACCGAGATATCTCGATCCGTTTTCGATCGAAATAAATATAAATCGAGATCGTTTTCAACGGATTTAGGCAGTAACAAAACTGATATCTCGACTGGGGAGATGATCTCGATAGCGCGAAAATTGGGGCCTGTTAGCTCCGTATGATATTAAAGTTTCACTTTATTCAAGTGGCAGTCAGTGCATTCGGGCACGATCCTTTTCAGAACTATCACTAAACCTTCAACCAAGGAAAGCCGGCAGCACCCTGATGCGGCCGCGTCCCTCCAGTTGCGAGACCTCACCGAACGGAGAAGCGTCCACTTCACCAACAGAGGGCAGCAGGTCGCTCTCTAGCCCGGCGACATCACGGCGAACCCTGACCTCTTCCTTCTTCTCTTCAGTAGCACCAGAAACCTTTCCCGCAGCACCAGACACCGCACCTTCTTTTCCTATAGCTGATTGTGTGTGCTCTTTTGGCACTTGCTGGATCACTTCCTCTTTTACTGGCGAGGACGCGCAGACTGCCAACAACGCCAGCGACACGGCGACAAAAGTTATTGACTGCATTTTGATACGCTCCAATCTTGTTCGTCTCGAATATATCTCTCAATGAATGCTTGAGCAGCAATCTCAACCATCGCTTATAAGTAATATTTTGGTTTACTTAAAATATTAGGGTTGTTTGTGAGGAGATGAATATGCAAAGCGTGTTTAATGTTAGTATATTTTGTTGGCACGATTTTCCAGGGAATGTTTTTTCTATTTATTAGGACGAGATTATACTTAAATGTTTACATGCAGATAATCCTTGACGTAGTTTCTGGAAATATTAGGTAGTTCTACAACGAATGCTGGTGAGTAAGAATGTTGTCATCAAATGAGATCATACCAATACCTAGAGGCAGTCCGAATAGTGAAATCCTTATTTTTTATTTAAAAACCTAAACATTATTAGGTAGTTAAATGCAAGGGAATCCAAGCAGAGCCACTGCATGTCTCTAAAGTAGGCTAAACTACGCACGAAGTAACTAACTCACAAGTAAGTGTGAAAATCACTTCAAACAAGAAAATTAATAACAATCAATGTGGGACAGAAATTCCTAATATGAAGTTTACTATTAGCGTGCTTTTGTTTTGGCTTATGTTGCCATTAATTAATGTCAAGACTTTATAGAGAAACTATTCAACTCTGCACTCCAGCTTCAGAGAGATCGAAACAAACCACAATATTTTACCGTTTGTTTTATCGTCACAAATAATGAAGTAAATCATTTATTAAAGATCCTCAAATTCAAAGAATTAATCAGACGAGCTGCTTTGATAGCTGAACTGTCTGAAAACTCCCCAGACTTCAGAGAGGTGGCCATGGGCTGGACTTTTGGCTCTAATTAAAAACTTAAAAAAACCGACTTCATGATCTTTTACTTACCACCAGTTTCTGAGACGCTGATCACAGGTCACGATTTACTAATCGGTGGTTAATTAAAAATGGCGGCACACGATTGGCTGATGGCGGCACGTGATTGGCTGAAATCAGTAAATCGCTCTGTTAGCTAATCGTAACCTTTGATCAGCGTCTCAGAAACCGGGGATAGTCCTGTCCGCGTGGACTGCGAATGACATCTAACAATTCACAATATTACACAGAATAAACGAAATCGGTCCTTACAGCCAGAATTCATCTACACCACACATAGTCACAGAAGGCAAAAATATGTCATTTTGGATACCTGGATGACAGTATTTTCTATGCAGAAACCTAAATACTGGACCCATTCCTGATTTTTTTAAATGGGACCAACCTGAAAGTCCAATCTTTCATATAAAAAAATAACTTTTGAAATCGGTTAACAAATAATACAAATTTCGAGGTAACACACATAAAAAAATATATATAAATAACACAACCGAATATTGATAACCCCCTCCTTTTTTGATGTCGGTTAAAAAGTGGAGCAATAACTTAACATAGCGTCACACCTTTTCCCATACGGGGTGGCAGAGGCACGACTGTGACCAATTTTATTGCGTGACAGAGGGCTAGTTAGCTAAAGTAATGAAGGTTTCCTCACGATGTTTTCCATCACCGTTAGAGCGTCCGTATAACGTACTTAAGATAAATGATTTATCTCATTGGTACATGGTCAGCAGCGGGATACTAAGCTGTGCCTCCTGCGTGAGAAGCAAGCGTGAAACCCACTTGACCACGGAGGTCTCTAATATTATGAATGGTTATAATAATACAGGGTGTATCAGAAAGGGGTGTACAAGCCGAAAGAGGGTTGTTAGGGACATCATTCTGAACAACTTTCACTATGGGACAGCCATTTCATGATATGGCTGGTTTAAATTAATGAAAACATGTATTTTTAAAAGCGTTGTTATTCAGCACTAAGTGATGTTTTTTGTGTTATACATATCAAACTAACACGAAGACTATTCAGGGGCTTCGCTGCGCTCGCCCCCTTTAGTCTTCACCTAAGCCACACCTCGGACACTCCATAGAACGCTCGTAAAATAATTACCTATTACTACTACATAACCAAATGATGTTTGTATACGTGGAAACGTGTGCGTAAACTTTGCTAGGGCTGGTGGCGCGGCAAATGCAGCGATATTAAGTATACGGGTCGTCACTCGTCAGGCGTTCAGCCCCAAATCCTTTGACGCCAGGGGTGGGGTGCGGTATCTGAATCAGCGCGGGGAAGGCAGTGGCCGTTCTGTACGGAGTACTATTATCTCTTCTGTGCCTAAGCCACCGCAGTGTTTGCCCTAAATGATTTCATCGTTTCATAGTGGCCATTTCATGATATGGCCAATTCGACGTAATGGCAACGACAGATACACAAGTGCATTAAAATATGATTCATTTAAATGTTTTTATCACCGAAGGCTTTACCAACCGGTTTACTGAGAGCCCTAATTCTAAGGTATTTGAACTCTGAAAGTGAATGTTCTACCCTTTCGGTTAGGGACGATACGCAATAACAAATCAAGATAAAAATCAAGGTTTTAAAGTTATGGGGATCAAAGGCGGATAACATCAAACAATTTTTAATGTTAGGCTTTGCTCGGCAATATTATTCTTTATGTAAATCCGCGGTAAAATCAAGGACGTAACATTGTGGCAGGTCTATGAACGTTAGCATTGGTATTGGTTTAATTATACAAACGCCATTCAACAACAAGTCACTAAGATCCAGCCATCAATATAAATATTGGATTGTATTAATATACTCCAGTCGTCATGACTGGTAAATAAATTTCCTTAAATACAGATTAATACATAATCTAGCTAGGATACCAGCTCGTCTCACATCCTAAATGTACTACAAAAGGTCTTATATTTATTTGTACGTATACCCTTAAAATATTTAGTTAATTCCTTTGTTACTAAATTGTTGTAACCGCGAGAGGTTGTAGGTGTACATTTCAGTTTTGATATAAAATATATTTGATTTGATTTGAATTTCAAAAATCGGCTTCCTTTATCTTGTCAACGGCATTTTATGAGCCATTTAGGGCAACATGACTTTTTCGATGTAAAAAAGCCTGCTGAATTCGGTTCTGAATGAAATTAAACACAAGAAATTAAACACACACTGATTTTATTGATTGATTGAAAATAACTACTAGAATAGAATAGAATAGTTATATATTATATACTGGACCAATTTTAGTATATTTCCTTTTTATCGACGCGAAATATTGTCATCTTTGATTTACTCATACATTCTTCCTTACAACTGACTGTTTTCGAATTAAACATTAAAAGCTGGAAAAAGCTTAAAAACATTGCGGTTTTCGCACAAGCTTTATTTGTTCGGAAAATTGGGTGTGGCACTACTGAATAGCCACAAACAACATACTTGAGTTTCATTGAATTCGGAATTTTCTCGAGTTAATGTACCGCTCAGGATCGGATAGAGTGGAAGAGGGGGAGAGGGGCCTTCGCCCAGCAGTGGGCCATGGTGGGCCTGGGGTAATAGCCACTGACGTAATATATAAACGACAGTCGCCTGAATCATTCATACGCTGCATAAAAGATTTTCATACACACATACTAGCCGGTTGGTCGTACAGTATTCCTCAGTAAATAATTCCAGACCTTTGAAGATATTAGATGATTTTGATTAGACCAAGAAGAACAAAATCATTAAATTTAAGCGAAGACTTATTTTGTGAGGAATTCTGCAAGGAATTGTCAGATAACAAAGTTTCATAAACAGGTGTAAAATTCTTAAAGCGTATTTTTACATTCTGTAAAAAGTAAATAAACTCCTGAAATAAATATTGATTTATGATTTCCTGAAATAATTTTCTGAAAAACATATTCATGGTCTCGATGTTATTGAAGGCATTTACCGAATCTATTATCGAGAACATTCGGTGCGTCAACGGACCATTTTTGGTAACGCTTTTAGCACAATTAACAATTTGGTATAAAACCTCATGTCTTGCAGCGGACTTGTCAAACTTATCAGATAATTACAAGTTGAAGTGTCTAAAGCAAATCGGGATTTTCCCATTAACCTGCGGAGAAGTGCCTTGAAGCCCATCAAGAACATGGCTTCCAATTTGTCCATCCTTCTCTCGCTTGCCCTCCTGGTTGGTGCCATGGCGTCTCCAGTGCCAAAAGAGAGTGGCTCCAACTCGACTGACGAAGCCGACACAACTGAGTTGCCTAACAATAGAGTGGTCCTAGTTGAGTTGAAAGTTGTTCCAGTTTTTGAAGTGGATGAAGTGGAGATAGATTTGACTACGGAAGCAGCGACTACAGTCGAAGTTAAAGAGCATAAGGTTGCTAAGCGTTCTGCACTAAGAGGTGATAACCCTAGCAACGACTTGCTAGCCAACGGTGATGGTCTGGGGTACGACAGCAGAGCCGGACTGGTGGGCAGAAGGATCAAGTTCCTGCCCACTTGGTTGGGTTGAGCGAAGAAGAAATACTTAGTTTATAAGTTGCGATACATTTGTTAAGTGATGTAAGATTAAGTTGTGACCGGTATGATGTAAATAAACACATATATTTTTCATTGATGATTATTTATTTTGTTATGGTTATTTTAACAACATTACCTAAATATTAAACTTTCCTATCAGAAAATTACTATCATTTATAGAAGTAAGAAAAACATGTTACATGTCTAACATGGGAAACACTAGTATCCATGCCATATGCAGTAACTTCCTTGAATTCATTTAATGGTTAAGGTAAGGTAAGAGATAAGACAGTTAAAACATAATATTACGAAAAACACAACACGTAAGTATGTAAATCCAGCCATCAGTGACGTAAGAAATTAGCTGGATGTTATTAATCTAAACTCGAATCACTTATTACATATAGCAAATAAAAAGGCTATTACAATAAGCTGCGAAGTGCGAGTTGGACTCGCGTTGAGAGGGTTTCGTACAACAATAATAGGACTAACAACAACAAAATACCCTAAAAGTACCCTAAAATTCAGTGTTTCATACAAACTTTGCACCCCAGGTTTAGTGGGTTAGGGGGTCAAAGTTGTAGATTTCGGAGTTTTTATCGGATGCAAACAAGTGCTTGCATACCAAATTTCTGATTTTTAGGACTTCGGGAAATACCCTAGAGTTTTTGATGACATGCGAATCGGTCATATTATTGAGCACAACTTTTTCAAAATAAGTCTAAAAAAATATTCAAAAAAAAATATTTCAGATCCTCACACCATGCGCTTTCATTTGATATGTCACACGGCATATTTTGAATTTTTTAAATTTTATTTTTATCATTTGGCCCCTTTAAAAGTTGCCCTTACATTCCATATTTATATATTTACATTGCACCTCTGTCTTTAGTTCGCCATTGTTCGGTCGTTCGAGCGGTGTGCTTCTGAGAGTGAAGGGGTTAAAAGGCGTGACTCTATGTAATGTTGTTATGTTGAATTACACTGCAATATGGAAGCTATAAAACATTGGGCAAGATATTAAAAATAATAAAAACTTAGCGAAAGGACAATGCTACGATTGTATGAAAAAAAACCCAGGCCCGGCGCAAACGAAACTTAACTCAAATAATTGGTATAATTGAGTAATAAAATAACCCATGGGAGACATGATCGAAATCGATGGCTAAGTGCGCGAAATTGCTATTCGAGTTTTTACAGGCGTCATACTAATAGAACTAACAATACTTTTACCATAATTATATTAAAAATCAGCTCTGATTAGGTCAGTGCAGTTGTCACATGTCGTGCTCTGATAAAAAAACAAACACTCACCTAAAACCATGTCGTTAAGTCAAAGTCCACGGCCCGCGATTTTCAATCTACCCACATCAAGATGAAGGTATGAAAAAACATAAGTATGGAAAATGGGTCTTTTCGTCCGTTGGGCGGTTGAGTGGGTATCAATTATTGTACGAATTATACCTTGTCCCCTGCTCCCGTACCTATTAGACCGACGTAATAGTAATAGTAACCTTACGACAAATAGACCGAGTCTACCTAGAACAGAGCGAGAGACATTTACGAGCTCCAAAAATGTATGAGCGAGACATATAGAAACTTACAGCATGTGATAGTAATAATTACTTCATAGAAGGGCTACTTTACGCTTTTAAACTGCAATTATATATTAAATATTAGTATGACGCCTGTAAAAACTCGAATAGCAAATTCGCGCACTTAGCCATCGATTTCGATCATGTCTCCCATGGATTATTTTATTACTCAATTATACCAATTATTTGAGTTAAGTTTCGTTTGCGCCGGGCCTGGGTTTTTTTTTAACATTCTCCTTTCAAGTAGGTAATTATAATTACCATAGTAAACGACCAAACCTATTAAGTACACCGATGTAAATATAGGTATTGAACATAAAACTGCGTGAAACCATTCATCTAACTTCATTATATGCCTTATTAAAAAACACAATAAAATAAAACACGCATGTTGTACCTAGTAAAACTTTTTATTTTACACCAAACAAAAGAGTTTTCCTTTTCAAAATGCAACTACATTGTGCAATACGTATAATTAATAACTAATAGATACTAAATACATAAGTATACATTCAATACACTAAAGCTTCTTTGTTTTGAAACGCTGCTGCGTTTGCTAATGTCCCCGTAAGTTCTACTTGTATATTGTTTGAAGTCTCATCGATTTTTATGTCCGCGTCCTTCACTTCAATGATCGCCTTGACATTGCTGAAGCCGTTGACAGGGACTTCCAGTAATATGACGTCATCATCAGGCTGGTCTGGGCTATAGTCGATGTAGTCGTTTCCCTTCACACGTACCTCATGATGATTGACCTTCAATCCCTCAGGATTAATATACAGCCCATCAGTTACGTAACATTTCGCTACGTAAATAAAACCAATCAAGAACAGTAGAGCTATTTGTTTCGCCATTATTAAAGGCTTTTTCAGGACTGCGTCAAAAGATGATGAACTGAATACTTTATACGAGGATACACAGAAGGTGATAATTTCAATTTGAACTTCCTTACTGACAGTGTTAGCACTCCTCAGACGATACTGAATATGGAATAACACAATGCCTGATACAAAACTCAAACAATATGGTGTCACGAGTGTTTATCAAGTTTGTTTTGCAACGTCCTTTCGTGGCTGCATCTGCTGTTTATTACGTTTTATTCCAATATAGAGCTCAATAAGGAATACAAAAACGGATATCGCAATTCCAGTGAAGTAAAAAATGTATGGCCCGTTAAGCTTGTCTAGAGAAAGGGCTTTTCTTTCTGTTTCGTCGGAATGACGGGCATTCCTAACTAACATTGTGTACTCTACTATGTGGGTGTACCAATTCGGCAGTCCGGCAGCGATGAGTCGAAGTGTTGTCGACTCAACCTCGTCAGCCCAAGGAAAATCTGCCCAAGGAAAATTTACAAATAATAACCAAGCAATATTTGCAGTTTACTTTGGAATGGTATGTCGTCAAACGTCATACTTACTTGTACTGCCAATGAAAGAGTAGAAATATTCTCTCGGACACTCTTTGACCATGTGTACTTTCTCCACGAGGTGATCTAAAGAATATAATAGTAACCGGGTCTCCGATTCAGCTCCTATATATGCTGTCTTTCTATCCAAGACGCTATGAATTGTATGTTCATACTCATACCGTACACTGATTTTCTTGTCCAATTTATCAAATAACTCGTTAACTCCAACTGTAAATAACAGTCGTTTATCCAACGCGATTATGTATATTTTGTTAACGAAATTGTCCATTATTTCCAATGAATTTATTTCAGGGTAGGAGGTTCTTTTTGTGAATGACGATCGAATATTTCCCTGAAAATAAAACGGTTCAGTTATTTTAGATGAACAACTGTATATTTTATGTTAACATCCACTACTTACTTGGAAAATTGGAACGAAAATAATGCTAATGAACAAGCCAGTAGCCAGTAATATGTGTGGCGTATTCCGCAAACCAGTAACAGGGACTATGTGAAAAAAGAAAGCGTTGAACAAGATTTCAAAGAAACTCTTCCTTTGTTTCAGCATTTTTGAATATACCCACTGCACAAAAGCAGTTAAAAATACAGTCAGCAATAAAAGGATCCAGATGTTCAGACTGTAAATCATTAGAACATTAATCCAAAGGGGAATCTTGGTATTCTTTGACACGAACGCGCACATGCGATCAAAATGATTATAACCCAGGAAGTAATAATCAAGTTGGTGCCCATACGACGTTATAAATCTAGAGTTTCCTGATATTTCTATCTTTTTATTCACAACATCACCAAGCACTCCAGTGACAGTTCCATTAGCTAATCTTTCACCGTATGGTTCGTATTCCTTACACGAAATAAAAACAGGTCTGAATTGCAACTTGCTGATGATATCAGCGATCATGAAGGCATCTCTGCCAATAAATGGGATATCTGGATGAGGTATGATTCCTTTGACAGCCTGGGACCATTTTGGGTCTTTATTTATTTCCATGCTTGACGGTGACTTGGCGAATATACTCATCCGGACTGGGTAATTTTTCATTAGTATGTAACTTTGCTTGGTTATGTGCTTATAGTCGAAGTTTCTTAGAGAAAACTGTATTCCACAATAGTAGATTTCAGAGTCGAACTTCGCCATGTCGTGAGTAAAGTATACAGTTTTATTTGTACCCAGTATGATACCGACAATATTCAGATACTTCAACTTCGATAGAGCATCATTCATAAAATGTTCAAGTTCCTTATTTTCGTAGTTATCTGTGAAGGCAGTTGCTTCAAGCTGTATATTATAAAAGACAAAGATCATCATGGCTTTAGTAAAGCGACTCATCATATTTAGCAAATTGCTTTTATGAATCAGTTCCACATCTGGATAAGGCAATAAAATCACGAAAGCCATATCGTCCGATCTATATCGATAAGTCTTTTCGATGAGACGAAGATCTCTCTCTCTCTCTTTCTCTCTCGGTCTGTTTGATCCCTTTTTATACAATTGATTCCCATCTTCCAAGATCACAGTGGAATATGACATGTTTTGTGAAAAAGAGTTGTAAAAGCAATCAGAATTTATTTCGTCTTCTTCTTCATATTCATTGATGAGGTCAAGAACAAACACTTGCTTGATGAAATCCGCTCCATTAATATAATCAACTTTCCACTTTTCATCACATTCTTTAGGAACTTGAATGCTGTTGATCCAAACAGTCTGTGTGAGTAAACATATTAAAATAAACATGATGGCTGCCTGCTACAAGCACTCAAAAACGCAACAATAAATGAGCTTTTTACAATGCGACACTATATTAAATTAAGCTTTTGATTTGATGAACGTCCAAGATAAAGGACAGCCATGCCATGTTTACGAACACAATGTTTACACTCTTCTATGTATGTACTTATTTGCTTTATGGCTAGCTTAGGTAGTTACTTAAAAAAATAAAGTATTTGTTTTAGTAAAGGAAGATCATTTATCATCATGTTTATCGCCGCTGGCAAATGATAGTTTCCATCATTTAATATTTTCTCGAATACAGAATCAAATAATTGTTATTTAAGTGAAATAAACACGATGTGACAAAAATGTGGGTTTGATGATTTTTGTGTGTATTTGCTTCTTGATGAACGGATAGTATTTTTTGATAAAGGACTATTTACAATTACATCCAGTCAAATGTTTGCTTTCTGTCTATTTACATTATAAAATATTTTGGCTCCATTTAGTTTTTCGTTAGGTATTTCAAGTCATCAATTTGTCATTGATTTCTTCCATCTTTGCTTATCAGCATCTATCAGTCTACATACATCTCTACATCAAGTCGCTTATTGTCGAGGAGCTATTTTAGACTAAAATGAAATTGCATATTATGATAGCTCTGATTTATTTTAGATTAGTGAACGGTTATAATATTTCTTTACCGCGTCCTAACATCCCACGTATTGGGCAATACTTTAACTACTTCACTAGCAGTAGAACAATAATTTTAGACTTGGAACCAAACGATGATCCAACATTTTTGAATACGGTCATCAAGGCTCATATTGCCAGTCAGTCCTTGATGATTGTAAGAAACCACGATATCGTTATATCAGACACCTTATCAAATTTTCACTTTGGATCATTAATGAATAAATACCCGAATCATATTATATTGATAAAGAAACTGGATGTTGCTTATATTGACAAACGAGTGATAAAGGTTGCACTGCCTAAGAAATTTTCAAAGACTCTTATTATTGTAACGAACGAAGATCGATATTCGTGTGAAAACGGAATGCCGTTGTCTAATACTATGATACAAGTTGAGCACTTCCTTAATCATCTATGGCACACTCTCATTGTTATACCGGTTGCAATTTCTCTACCGGTTACATGTCCTGGAATATATTTTGCATTGAGCAGCGGAAAGAAACCTTCGGGAAAAGCAATATACAATCGAACGCTACACATTATTTCTGAAAATGAAAATCCGTTTTATACAACAAAAAGCAGTGATTTGAGCGATGGCTATCCGCTGCGCGTAAATATTTTTAACCGATTCCCGACTTCTATCAAGGAGTGTACAGATATTGATACTTTCATACGAAATGTTCAACTGGTTGGAGGATTCTGTGGTTCAGACGGTTTAGTTTTGTCCGACGTCGTGAAACACTTCAGGTTCAATGTGACACTAACTGGCGATGATACTTATGGTTACATGGACGACAGCCGCAACGTCTCTGGCAGCCTCGGTGATGTTATGCGAAAGCAAGTGGACGTGTCTTTTGCCTCCAGATTCATGGTGTCATACCTCGATGACGAAATCGACAAAATCGAGTTTCTTAACTACATCTCGACTGACTGTATATGTGCCCTTTTACTGAAACCACAGCAATTACCCATCTGGCACTACCCTTATGACGGTTTTGAGTTAAAACTTTGGATAGCTCTGTTTTCTGTGACCGTTTCTGTCGCTGCATATTGTTGGTTTAGAACCGTGATACTGAAGAAATCGTTGGGACGACGGGATCTGAGGATAAAAGGCATATGGGTTTATTGGCTGGAGTCTAATACGTCTCTTTTGTTTGGAATCTTTACTATGAAAACTACTACAAACCGTTTTATGAAAGGATTTATTTCGCTCAGCTCAGTGATATTTTTAGCCGCGTTTCAAGTAAGCCTTCTTGATATTAAAAGTTTGTTTACTAATATCGTAAGCCATCTGGCTCTCATTGGTCTTTTAGATGTCTGGGTTCTGAATAAACAACAGGTGTTCAATGTTTCGCAGGGTCACGTAAACATTGTGTTCACATCAATACTGCACTACCCTCCGGTCAAGTCCCTACAGGAAATTCGTGATAAAGGCATCACAATATACACGACTCCCGGTGTCATGAGCCTGGTAGATTCACCCTTGAACGAATGCCAAGAACAAATACTAGAAAAACAAATGAAAGTTCGTTGGAAAGGGTTCGCAAACGATGGGTTTGAAGATGTCTTGAAATCCGAAAACGCGGGAACTTTGAGAAGACGTGCAGATGCTATCTTGGAGATCTTACATTACTATGTGGATAAAGCTGGATTGCCTAAGTTCCTGCTCGTCGATGAGTGCTTCCGCTGTTATTTCTTATCCTATATTTCAAGCTCAGGTAAGTTATTGTACAGTAGGTACAATTGTAGATTCTCATTCAAAACAATATTAATGTTAAGCTTCGTTATTTTTTGTAGAAACGCTAAAAATATTGTGTTTCTAAACCATTATTTTCATCATGGCGATGGTTCGTTGATTGTGGAATGGGCCGCATGCGGTCGGCTACGAGCTTGCAACTAACTCGCCTTAGGGCTTGCTGCAAAAGGCAGGGCACTCAATGGCCTAACAATGCCAAAAGCTGTACTTACATCTCTCATTTTACTCCTGCAGATTTCCTGTTTGAGGAAGACTTGAAAATATTCATGAGCCGTCTTGTGGAGGCTGGACTACCCGAGAAGTACTATCTGTGGACCCAACATGCCTTGCATCTGAAACTACCCGTGCGTCACTCAAGTACTAGCCCGCGCCCTACGGGCAAGGTTCAGCTCTCTGACCTACGTATAGGGTTTGGTATATTGCTGTTTGGGTACGCATTGTCTACCTGTGTCTTATTCTGCGAACTATATTGGAAAAAGTCAAGTGAAGATGTACTTTCATAGAAGTTTTTTATGTTACACACTTGATTGAATTTGGTCTGATTTGTAAAATGCCGCCTTATTTACCTATACACTGCCTACGTAGGTACTTGAATCAATGTTTGCGCTGCCCTAACAGTTACATTTGAAATATGTTAATGTGTAAGTTGATTGTTAATTCAGGGCCAATGGAATTATACTTTTCAACACTGGTACCTAAACATGTACATCATTATTGTGTAACCGTTCGTTAGACGACTAACCGCCTTCCCAGACACACCTACCGCGAATTGCTCCAAAATATTTATATAATTCATGAAGAGAATTTCTGTTGAGTTGCCATGAATCGTCTTATTTTAATTTATCTATCCTATCGTTTTGCTTTAGTAAAAACCTATAACATTTCTGTTCCTCACCAAGTTTCATGTAATCCGCGTTTGTCTGAATATTATGATACCGGTAAAATTGTTGTGATAGAGTTAGAACAAGATAATATTTTTTTCAGTTGTGTTATCAAGGAGAACTTCATAAGTCATTCGTTGTTGAGTGTACGAGGTCTTAGTGAGAATGCAATGAATGTCACAAACCTTAATAAAATTCAAAAAGAGTTCAACAAATCTCCAAACTATATAATAGTGCTAAAAAGTCTTGATGATTTCATTGACCATCCGATGATTCAGACTGCTCTGCTTGCGAAAATGTCCAAAATCCATATCATAATATCAAACGAAAATCAATACTCCTGCAATAATGAAGAAAGCTTTCGCAATACTAACATTCAAGTTGAAAACTTTTTTAACAATTTGTGGCATAACCTTTCTCTTGTTAATGTGGTTCTATCACTGCCGATGACTTGTCCAGGCAAACATTTTGCATTCGGCAGCGGCAAGAAAGCTTCAGGTAGGGAGATGTACAATCGAACGATCCGAGTTGTCCCAGAAAACGAAAATCCATTTAAGATATCACAGAGCATTAAGCATTTCACTGAAGGTTATCCGCTGCGCGTAAATATTTTTCGTCGATTCCCCACATCTATTGAGGAATGTACAGATATCAAACACTTCGTTGGGCCGGAGACTCATCTGAGCGGTGGCTACTGCGGATTAGACGGCTTGGTGCTGTCTGTTGTTGTCGATTACTTCAAATTCAACGTGACGCTTACTGGAGACGAGCATTACGGTTATGTGAGCGACGACGGCAACGTCTCTGGTAGCCTCGGTGACGTGGTCAGTCAGCAAGTGGACGTGTCCTTCGCCTCCAGATTCATGGTGCCCTACGTCGATGACAAAATCGTGTTCCTCTACTACATTGCGACAGACTGCATTTGTGCTGCTGTGAAACGGCCACGGAAAAGACCGCTCTGGCTCTACCCGTACAGCGCTTATGAATCACACGTTTGGGTGATTATGTTCTGTTTAACTGTTATCATTGGAGCCCATACTAGGTTGAGAACAATAATACTCAAGAAATATATGGGTCGTCGGGATCTACAGATAAAAGGAGTCCTGTTTTACTGGCTAGACTCTGTCACGAGTCTGCAATTTGGATTCTTGACCATTAAAAACGCAACTAAAAATACGTTGAAAGGCATAATTTTGCTGTGTTCCATTATTTTCTTAGCCTCGTATCAAGTAAGTATTATGTCTCCATTATTACTCGTGATAGTCCTTACATTATGGTTATTTTACCCCCGATTTCCCAATATCCAACTTAGAAATTGTAACTATTCTAGTGAGATAAAGTAATCCAGCATAGATACAAACTTTCAGACAGCATTGGCTAACTCGACTCCTATTTATCCACAGGGTCATATAAACTTCGTGTTCACAACCGTTGTGCACTACCCTGCGATTCAAACCTTAAAAGATATAATTGACGAAGGCATCACAATATACACCTCTCCCGGTGTCAAGAGCCTGATAGAACCACCCCTGAACGAGTATCAAGAACAGATACTACAAAAACAGATAGCTATCCGAACATATGAGGACCCTAGTGGCGGTTTGAATGAAGTTTTGAAGCAAGAAAACACGGCAACATTAAAGAGACGTTCGGACGCGTTTGTAGAGTTGTTAAACTTCTACACGGATGAAGTGGGCGAGCCAAAATTCGTGGTTGTACATGAGTGCTTTCGCTGTTTTTTTCTGTCGTACATCTCTGGCAAACGTAATATTTCATTTATCTACCTTTTGAAAATTACCATGTAAGAAATTTTAACAAAAGAAACGCTCTGTGTTCTAGAGAGTTTCACGCTCGCTTCTCACGCAGGAGATGCTGGTTCATATCCGGTGCTGATCATGCCAATGAGATAAAAGTACGTTATCGGCCTTTTGTTTCGGTTGACACGCTAAAGCCGCTACTCACATGCCTGCTCCTGCGGCGATCTAGGAAGGGGGGCGGTTAAAGAGTGGGGATGACCTTGAATTACTTCCTTGATTGTGAAGGGGCAAGCAGGGGCAATTTTTATGGCTCGCCCTGCGGCAGGGGCAGCGATAATCTCGAGAGACGATCAAGCGTAAATGATATTTAGCGTTTTAGACTTTGAGTGGCGGAAGTAGCGATTCCTTCCTTGCACAGGTGTGTGTGTAGAGCAGCTCCGACATTGCTCCGACCGCCATCCTTCCTAGATTGCCGCAGGATGTAAGTGGCTTTTAGTCCCAGCTAAGAAGTCGTAAAACCCCGCCATCAGCCGCCAACTGAGCCAGCTTGATGGGGTATGGCCCAATCTAACTCGAATCCGGGTAAAGGCCTGTTCCCAACGAGGACATTAATAGGCTACTACTACTGTTTCCTTAGGCGTCCTTAGATAACCAACTTCAAAGCAAAACAATGAGTGCCTTACACTTCACCGTCATCATGTCCTTTGCTCTAAAAGATCATGGACCAATGAAGATGGAACAAAATCGGAACCATACTAAACCTATACCTTTCGTCAGATAACATGGCAATAGTGGCCACCATGGCCGCGGCGGCAATGGCGGCAAACGTCAAATCGCATACATTTTGCTCAGCGGGTCAGTGACCGCTATTGCCATGTTATCCGGCGCAAGGTATAGTCTATGATTTACGAACAAGGTGACGAGGAGTCAATGACGGCATTTATTTAATTTCTCCCGTTACAGATTTCCTTTTCGAAGCGGACATGAAACTGTTCATGTCCCGGTTGGTGGAGGCTGGATTACCAGAGAAGTACTATCTGTGGACCCAACATGCTCTACATCTAAACACCAAGTTACGGTATGCGGATAACACGCCGCGCCCGTTCAGCAAGGTTGAGCTCTATGACCTGCGCATAGGATTCGGATTGCTACTGACTGGGTACGCATTGTCTGCATGCGTCATGGTCTGCGAGTTGTATTGGAAGCGGTCACGGATTGCTGACATTTCCTGAATAAGAATCTGGACATCTTCATTTTCCAATCGAGTTTCATGTTTCCAATATTTCCCGAACGATAGCTTGCTATTTCTATTCCTATCGATGTTCCCAATGTTTCCCGAGTGATTTCACTATTTCCATTTCTGACGACTTACTTAAGTATATTAATAAAGCAATATAAAAGGGCAGGAATTGGTTTCAATTACATTGGAGTTTATTATCCATTTAGGCGTCAGGTATACAAAACCTTTATGCTTCTATATCGACTTACATTTATCGTCATAATCGTTTTATAACAGTGTAAAATTATATTTTAAATTATAAGCTATAGGCAAGAATAATAAATTCATTGATACAATCACAATTAAATAAGCGACTAGACTACGACAAAATAAATAGAGAAGCTACGTGGAAAGCGATATGTTCTTCAAATCGAGTCTTATACTAACTAAATGGAATGGGAACATTAAAAAAGTACAAAATGATAAAAAATAACCTACAGAAAAAAACCTACAGATAAAATACCTACAGAAGTTAACTAGGTATCCGCGAGGAATGCGCTTCCCCTCTCTCGCTCGCACTCAGATCAGTTATCAAAAGCTGGCACGTTCGACACATTGATGACACGTTGCGCTTGTGTGTGTGACACTACTAGTGTCTGTGAATAAGCGCACGGCGCGACGGCGTGACGTTGCAATGCATGGGAATCAAGAATATACCCTATCCAATATAACAGACAACTTGACAGATGTCAATCTTAGCCTATGAGTGAGGGGATATTGCTCATAAAAATCGATTAATCAAAAGAATCGATACACCCTTTAAACATTTGTGAATCGGAAAGATGTCTTACATTTTATTCTTGATTCTTCAGTTACATTAAATATGGTTGAAAATGAAATAATAATATCTTTAAGTGCTAATAGTAGTGATAGCGATGATAACTCTTCCGTTAGTTCAACTGAATAAACAATTTCGATTTTTAGATTGTTTTGGTAACATCCCTAGTGTTTAAAAAGTGGATTTCATGAAGTTTTAGGTTAGCTGTCAAGTTGCCTGTTATATTGGATAGGGTATAGTCTGTCTGTCTATCTTGCGCGCGTTCAAACTTATAAGTATAAGGATGATCTTTTCTAACACCCTTTTAATAGGTCGTCATGTAACTAAATATCATAGTGCTATAAATCATTTATTTTTAAACATACTCTATAGTGAAATTGCATTAGTGTGAGTACTGTGAACGTGCTAGGTTAAGATAAGTGACCTATAACGGAAGCTATGACGTCAACGTCGGGCGGTTTGCCTAGTTCACTTTTGCGGGTACATATCTATGTAAAATAATCTACTTGGTAATACCGATAAAATGTCTTGTATACATATAATTTTCTACGATAAAAATATACTATCACCTTATTATAACATTGAATAGCAGTCTTACGTATTTGAGCTTACTTATATTCGCAAAGCTACATGATGAGTTATGATCTGTCCTGTATGTCGTTTCAGATTAGGAATACCTTAGGGTCATAGTTAAGGCAAAACGTCTGCTCGCAGGCATGGGCACCTACCGCGCAGCCGGTGTCGGCATCGGCATCGTGTTGAAACGTGCAAGAATGAACTTTATCATTATGACAATACGGCAAGTCAAACACGAAGCCGATGCCGACAGCGGCTGCGCGGCAGGGCCCCAGGTTCGAGCGGTCGATCGCGGCGACTATTCGAGTCGATCGCGGCAAGAGAAAAAAAACTACTATGTCACAGAATACTCAGAAGAAACAGAAATATAATTCGAAATGCTAGCCATTCGATTTTTCCGGGGCGGCTGGCGCCACCCTTTGCCTTTTCACACACACCGGTTCCCGGATAGCCGGCGCTGGCTACCCGGCGATGAAGTGTATGGCCCTTGCGTACGCTTTCATACGTACCGGCGTAATTTGCCGGGCAATCGTATGAAATGACAACCGGTTAACCGGCGCCGGGTACCCGGCAACCGGTAATTTCTTTCACCCCTTTACTACTCAATATAAATAAATTCGAATCGAACGGCATGTAATTATTCTGGGGCGGCTCATTTCAGTATGTATACTTGGGAATTTCATACTCAACTTTTCGATTTAATTCAGGTGCACTTTTTCCCAGTATACTCGGAAGAAACAAAAATATATTCGCATGCTAGCCATGTGAGTCTTGTGAGGGTGTCGTTGGTCGACTTGCTAGTCATGGGGAATTTTCGGGGCGGCTCACGCCATCCAATGAGTCATTTTATAATGTTCTCTTCTCGTTACCCGACTTGGGGAAATTTCCGAGGCGGCCTCAGCCGCTGTTTCAATTCAACTATCAAAGAATCAATTTAAAAATAACCGGCCAAGTGCGAGTCGGACTCGCGCACGAAGGGTTCCGTACAATTTATAAAAAATTGCAAAAAAGAACACGTTTGTTGTATGGGAGCCCCCTTAAATATTTATTTTATTCTGTATTTTAGTATTTATTGTTGTAGCGGCAACAGAAAAGACAGACAGACAGACAGACAGACAGACAGACGGACGGACATCGAAGTCTTAGTAATAGGGTCCCGTTTGGCGCCCTTCGGGTACGGAACCCTAAAAAACCAACTTTGAATTCGGTCGATCACCTCTGGTCTTTCGTCGATCTTTCGTCAGTTAAACACTATATCGGGCCGGATGAAGTTGCCCCGCCTATATAGAGCATTTTGTGCACTACAATATATAGAGAGAGCTTCAGTGGAAATGAGGGAATGCTATAACTATAAATAATCGGTTTAGATAAAATTACGCTTTAGTACAAAAATACTTTCACTACTCCTATTTATCAGGGCATGTAGCGATTTTATACTATTCATGTTATACATGGTGTTGACTTCGTTAGTTACGCCCGACCCAGTCAGTTACCATAGTTTATGTATGCTTGTAACTTTATTCCTCCGCGGCATCATTTTCATTCTCAATATAATGATTTTTAGGATTTTATCACTGGAAATAATAATTCTTAACTGACCCCTGAGTCGGGCGTCACTTTACAAAAAAACACCCTTTAAAATCATATTTTACTTGAAGATATGCTGATTCACTCATTTCAGTGCGTTAACTAACTACGATCAAATAATAGGAATGCCAAGTTAAAACAACATCGAAATCGATCACCGGTATAAAAACACCGCAATTGAAAACAATCTTTACAAGTCCAGCCCAGTATGAATAAACTCACTGCTAACTTAAAACCTATCCTACCCGTCGTAAAAATGTCAAACCAACCCAAACAGAGTTCAAGTCTTACTAACTATGTCGTACAGTGAAATAACTTACAAAACTATAAACGAACCGCCCTAAAGAGGCTTTGCAAGACAAATATCACCTGATCAAAACTGGCAAGCACGCAACTAGGAAGGCCAACTGGCAAGCACGCAACTAGGAAGGCCAACTGGCAAGCACGCAACTAGGAAGGCCAACTGGCAAGCACGCAACTAGGAAGGCCAACTGGCAAGCACGCAACTAGGAAGGCCAACTGGCAAGCACGCAACTAGGAAGGCCAACTGGCAAGCACGCAACTAGGAAGGCCAACTGGCAAGCACGCAACTAGGAAGGCCAACTGGCAAGCACGCAACTAGGAAGGCCAACTGGCAAGCACGCAACTAGGAAGGCCAACTGGCAAGCACGCAACTAGGAAGGCCAACAGACTAGAAGCCAATGTTATTTATTCTTACTTGAATCTGCGTCAATTTTAAAGCTATTCTGAGCTGAGTTGGTACTGGAATCTGTTACTGATCTGGAGGACTTATCTGAGTACCAACCGCACATTCTTTTACACGCGTCCTCCCATCTAGACATGACTGAATCGTATGATTTCCTGTTTTGCAGCCGCGGTGTAAATACGCACCCGATTTTACGTAGTGATTGAAGTTCTTCCTTGGATTTCCATATCCCTGGAAAAAGGAAAAAGGAGTCTTAAACGGGGTGTAACAGAAAGGTGTAGTCATATTTTAGGTTCCGGTGTGTTTGTAGCCGGCGCCGGCGCCGGCGCGGTCGACAAGCCAAACCCTACTGTTTACGCGACTCCCGGCCCTGACTGTTTATCTAGGTCATGAAAGATCGCCCCTACGTTAATTTGACCTGAAATCCATATCGACTGGCTTAAGGATCTATTACACTACACCTAATTGGGGCCCTTATTAGGGTCAGGCAGAAAGTGCACTCATTCAGGGCAATGTAATAGCCCTATTACCTAACTGCAGGCCGATGATATGCGCACAGCCCAGCGACGACATCTCCACGTCGACCGGTCGCTCGACGCGGAGACCGGTCAGGTCCGCGACGAGTTGACTAGCTTACCTAACTGCAAGCCGATGATATGCGCACAGCCCAGCGACGACATCTCCACGTCGACCGGTCGCTCGACGCGGAGACCGGTCAGGTCCGCGACGAGTTGACTAGCTTACCTAACTGCAGGCCGATGATATGCGCACAGCCCAGCGACGACATCTCCACGTCGACCGGTCGCTCGACGCGGAGACCGGTCAGGTCCGCGACGAGTTGACTAGCTTACCTAACTGCAGGCCGATGATATGCGCACAGCCCAGCGACGACATCTCCACGTCGACCGGTCGCTCGACGCGGAGACCGGTCAGGTCCGCGACGAGTTGACTAGCTTACCTAACTGCAGGCCGATGATATGCGCACAGCCCAGCGACGACATCTCCACGTCGACCGGTCGCTCGACGCGGAGACCGGTCAGGTCCGCGATGAGTTGACTAGCTTACCTAACTGCAGGCCGATGATATGCGCACAGCCCAGCGACGACATCTCCACGTCGACCGGTCGCTCGACGCGGAGACCGGTCAGGTCCGCGACGAGTTGACTAGCTTACCTAACTGCAGGCCGATAATATGCGCACAGCCCAGCGACGACATCTCCACGTCGTCGACCGGTCGCTCGACGCGGAGACCGGTCAGGTCCGCGACGAGTTGACTAGCTTACCTAACTGCAGGCCGATGATATGCGCACAGCCCAGCGACGACATCTCCACGTCGACCGGTCGCTCGACGCGGAGACCGGTCAGGTCCGCGATGAGTTGAGCCACGAAGTCGTTGTTGGACACGCCGCCGTCTAACCTGCAAGATTGGGGAAACATCGTTTAAAATAAGCTGCCAAGTGCGAGTTGGACTTGCGTTGAGAGGGTTTCGTACAACAATAGGACTAACAAAAATAACCCTAAAATTCAGTTTGTCATACAAACTTTGCAACCCAGATTTAGGGGGCTATGGGGTTAAAGTTGTGGATTTCAGAGTTTTTATGGGATATGGGTGCAAACATGTGCTTGCGTGCCAAATTTCAGATTTTTAAGACTTTGTTGAGTAGAGGTTTTGATAACATGCGAAACGGTCATATTATTGAGCACAACTTTTTCATAATTAGTCTTAAAAATATTATAATTGAAACAAAAAGTAAACTTTAGAAATAACCGACTTCCACAAACCCTATTTGATTAGATTGAGTTTAATAATTAGATTGAATTTAAGAGCCGTCTCTTGGCGTGCGGTGACAGGTTGAACTAACGCTTGATTACCGTGGTTCGCTAAGTGCTACATGGATGTTTTGGCACTTAGATTACATTGACAGGGGGGCGCTACTGTCAGCGCTAACCTTACTGTGAACTGCCAACAAAGTGACACACTTCCAAGATGGTCGCGTTAGTTCCTTTTTTGGGCCACGCGCCAAAACATCCATGTAGCACTCTACCTGTCGAACGGTCTTTTGGCGTATGAGTGACGTTTACAGGGAGGGGGTCGCCAGTTCTTCGCCACCTCATGCAATGATCCTGCTGTCAAAAATCGTTAGTTTCTACCTGTCACCTCACGCTAAAGGATCGTTGGACAGTTGTACATAGACATAGACATAGACATACGTTTATTCACTGAACAGAACAGATACATCAACAAGATAATTTAGAGGTAGGAATTAGACATTACATTATAGAAGAAAACATATTTACTAAACAAAAGAGAAAGATGATGTACGCATGCCTCGCCAGTGAAATGGCTCCAACTCAGCATAAGGCTACAACAGGGTTGTAGCGCTGATTTTCAGTCAAAACCATTTGATTTCAGTGCAGGCACCTCTCAACGATGTAAAACGATGTAAACGTCACTCAACAGCCAAAAGACCGCAGCAGGGCTACCATGCGGCACGCCACTCACCTCAGTCGCGCATTTTGTCACAATTTAATGTCAAAATCAATGCTCGCAAGTATGGAGACGTCATTATGTCTCGAAATTTGACATTTATATGCGACGCGCTGGTGACTGCACCGCGTCATGTACCTGATTGTATGGAAGCGAAAATCGGTCTCATTGCGCGCGACGTCATATATCTGCGCGGTGCGGAACGCGAGCGACTCCAGCACCGCCCGTACTAGGTGCGCCTTGGTGGTCGTCGGCTTCATGCCAACGAAGCCTGACGCGGCTGTACCGTCGTTGTATGGCGCCTGGGGATTGCAATGGGACATTGTTAAATTGCACTGACTGAGCCAGCGTGGAGTGTCGCTCAATCTTACTCGTGTGCCGGTAAAATGCTGTGCCCCTTGGAAGAGGAATTGAGATTGCCTACGGTTATTATTATCAAATCCGATTTACATCGGATTATTATTAATAATTCAACAAGTTAAAACTTAAAAAAACTTCATGATATTACTTACCCCCAGTTTCTGAGCCGTTGATCACAGGTCACGATTAACTAATCGGTGGTTAATTCAAAATGGTGGCACACGATTCGCTGATGGCAGCACGTGATTGGCTGAAATCAGTTAATCGCTCTGTTAGCTAATCGTAACGTTTGATCAGCGTCACAGAAACCGGGGGATAGTCCTGTCCGCGCGGAATGCGAATGACGTCTAACAATTCACAATATTACACAAAATAAACGAAATCGAGTAGAAATTTAAATACTGGACCGATTCCTGATTTTCAAATGGGACCAGCCTGAAGGTCCATTCTTTCATATAAAAAAAAAATCGGTTAACAAATACCAATTTCGAGGTAACACACATAAAAAATGATAACACAACCGAATTGATAACCCCCTGCTTTTTTGAAGTCGGTTAAAAGAACATTGAAAGGTCTAACTAAACTAACCTAACCGAACTACTTGATTCATTAAGAACCTGCAGGCTGTTCAGCCTTCGATTATTTTTAGAGCTTCACTCAGTATGAAAATGGCGACTGGCTGGCGTTCTTTCAGGCAGATATCTAAACTAAAATTAGAACGAATCTAATCTAAGACTTTTCCACCAAGTATCGCCAAAGGTGAATGTGATGATAATAATTATGTAAAAAGGTTTGGTTTGCTCACCCCGAGGCCGCTGAACGCAGGTATGAAGTAGACGCCGTCAGAATCAGGCACCGAATTGGCGATGGCGGCAGATTCCTCCGGACTGTCAAATAAGCCTGTAAAAATGAATGTGATACGAAGGTAACAGAAGAACTGCCAATAATTTGGATTCCAGAGGCGTCAAAACTATCAAAGAAACTAGTATGAACCATACAGAATCTGTCAGTTATGTTCATTAGTCAGTTGTGACGCATTCAGAATTCGGCGCATTGCCTCTGGCCCCTCAGACCCTCGTGACGTCAGATCAAAACATACTTGTATTTAATATCCAAACCGATGATTTGTTATACAACGTAAAACAAAGAACATTTGCCTCATCAAAACCATTTAGCCGCCTTACAATTATTCGCTTACGAGGGATCAAGGTGACTTCAGCTGACGCGATTTTAACAACTCGTTTTCCTTGTGCATTCTATTTTAAGGGTTAATGGTATGATCTTGATTGAAAACGTACCCACTTAATGCGAAGGTCGCTTGCATAGGGTATATGTTACCGTACGCAACATTTTATGCTTTACATAGCATTCTTCACGCTCTATTTATAGATGTCGCGACAAATAATTGGCACTTTACAGAAGCCAATAGCACGCACAGTCAGGGTCAACTGCAATTACTACTTAGTTGCAGTTGTGTCTTATCTATGCTGACGCGATCAATTAAAGTAACTAGTGTTCTTCACTATGTACTTAGATTATCAAGATTTAAAATGACACGAGGATATTAGAGCTCTTACACACGAGCAGCATGCGCATCGACAAAAATCGGCGGCAGCGGCAGCCTTAAGACGTGTCGACAGCAGTTCATAGCAGTCTTTAAAAGTTACAGAAGTCTTATGTCGACATATTTTAAGGTTGCCGTTCGGTTGGTGCCGACTTCTGTCGATGCGCATTGACACAAAAGAAATTGCTAGCTCAACGCCTGACAGACCTCCCCGAAGGTCCCAGATTCCCTACAAAAGTACCAGGAAATTATGCGCAAATAGAAAGTCTCACCAAGATTCTGCGCCCACTTGATAATGGAAGCCGTATCGTTGTTGGCGCCCTCAGCAGCGTAGACCAGTTCGTTTCCCACTCTCCAACCGACGACGGGGTAGAGACCGGAGGCGCTGGCGTGGGGACTACTTCCCGTGTTGATGTTGAAGAAGGTCCCAGTGCCCATGGTGAGTTTCACGTCGCCAACTTCGAAGGCGCAAGAGCCCCACATGGCGGCAGTTTGGTCGGCCATCTACACAGAATTCATGATGAAGACGTGTTGCCATTGCGAGACAAGTTGGAGAAGATTTACGAGTATGTAGAAGATGAAGAGCATCGATGACGTTAAAATGTAGAGGTAGAGTATATTGCAGAGGTAGAGTTGTTGGCAGGGTGAACAGGCGTTATTAAGGAGAGAGTTAAGAAAATTAAGAGCATCAGAATGATGAGGACTTTGGAGGAGGCGAAGAATATCGAAGACTTTGGAGAACTTGAAAGGATGACAAGGATCACGAGGAAGGTAAAGGGCATCCGGATGAATGAGTTCAAAGACTGTTTCTAGGGTTCCGATCCTTAAAAGGAAAAAAGGAACCCTTATAGGATCACTTTGTTGTCCGTCTGTCTGTCTGTCCGTCTGTCACGACCCATCCTCAGGAACGCGTGGAGGTATCGTGTTGAAATTAATATCGATTACTCAGGTCTCTAATGGTCCCTTGGAGCTGTAAAAAAATTAAACTTCTAGGTCCACGCAATCAAAAGATACCGCGATATTATGTGATAATTTTGCTGATTTTGCTGAATTTGTATGAACTCGCGTGGAACTCTAAAGGGAATCAAAACCTATAGGGTACTTCCGGTTGGCCTAGGGTCATGAAATTTGGAATGAAGGAAGTTCTTATAGCACAAGTAAAGGGAAAAATCTGAAAACTGCAAATTATTGTCTTCCTAAAAAATATTCAATTTGGTTTACATGGATGACAGCACACTTTAGTTTTTTAAGTGGAAACCTAATTACACGTGTTACGCTCTCCAAGTGTGATCAGAACCCTTGGTGCGCGAGTCCTACTCGCACTTGGCCGGTTAAGTTTTCTATTTGTGTGTAGTGTGTAAGATCTGTTGGTAAACCATAATAAATAAATAAATTAAAATAAAGACGATGAGGAGCATCAAAATTTGGAGAAAATACAAAACATCAGGGGAGTTAAAAGAACATCGAGAAGTTGGGAGAGAAAAAATCTTCGAGGAGTTTGGAGAAGCTCAATAGCTTTACCATGACGAGGATAATGGGAAAGCTAAATAGCATCCGGATGACGAGTTGACGTGCTAGTCGTCTTCCGTCAATGCTTGGACGAAAACAAGAGATGATGAGAGAACACAACTCACACAGCAGCGTATAGGGATCGCGACGCCAAACAGCTCTGGACCCGTGCAGGTGAAGTGTTCACCGGCGGTGTCCACCACCCGGGGCAGGCTGTGGGCCGGGAAGCGGAACAGGGAGATGCACCAGCCAGCCCAGCACATCGTGAACGGGTCAAAGAACCCGGTGGCTGACGCTGAAGACGCGTCCGTCATGTGGATCTGGCCGCCTGGTCCGGAATTCGGTTTTATTCAAGGTGTAAATGAATTGACGCAAAATGAGAAATTACTTTGTTAGGGACATCATTCTTTATTTTTCACTTCTCCATACAAATCAGCTGACCTATTCATATCATTCGATTTTTTCTCGCCTTTTAAACCTTCCCTAGACCTCCACGAACATTTCAAGACTAAGATAAGATAAATCCGTTCAGCCGTTCTCGAGTTTTAGTGAGACTAACGAACAGCAATTAATTTTTATATATATAGAGAAGATAGATAGATAGATGGAGGCGTTCCTATTGCGATGGTCGTCCAAAGATTAATTAATCGTGTCGTCATTATGAGAACGCACTCTGGTATTAAAAAAAATCTAGGAACATGTCTGAAGCTGCAGCATTGCAGAATAGCTTGAAAATACCAGTTTTTAGGGTTCCGTACCCGAAACGGGACCCTATTACTGAGACTTCACTGTCTGTCCGTCCGTCCGTCCGTCCGTCCGTCTGTCTGTCACCAGGCTGTATCTCATGAACCGTGGTAGCTAGACAGTTGAAATTTTCACAGATGATGTATTTCTGTTGCCGCTATTACAACAAATACTAAAAAATCAAAAGAAATTTAATATTAAGGGGGGCTCCTATACAACAAACGTGATTTTTTTTGCTCATTTTTGCTCGATATTGATAATGGTAGCAGGTAGACGCTTAAAATGTTCACAATATATTGAGTATATTATTTACTTAAAAAATAAATAATTAAATTAAAATTAAATTAATATTTAGGGGGGGGCTCCCATACAATTCTTTTTTTTGCGGTTTTTTATAGACAATGGTACGGAACCCTTCGTGCGCGAGTCCGACTCGCACTTGGCCGGTTATTTATATTTCTAGCCGTTGTATTTTATTTAGTGTTAAAAATACAGTGTTAAATTGTGACGACAATAAGCTAGTGTTCCGTAGAACTCATGAAAAATTACCGTTTGGTCAGTTCCTAAAAAATAATATTTTGACTAGCTGTAAAATATTGAATTGATCTGTTTCTGTTAGGTACAGGTGCTATGTATATAGTATTCATGGCAGCTATTCGATTTAGCAGCATAACCGTAACAACAACAAACATTGCATTTTCCTTATCTCTCGAAAGTCCCAAATTAGGACTAGTACATCTTAACTTATCGTAACTAGTTGATAAGAATGATGTATCGCACATTTATCAGGGTTCCGTACCCGAAGGGTGCCAAACGTGCCGTCCGTCCGTCCGTCTGTCTGTCTGTCACCCAGGTTGTATCTCATGAACCGTGGTAGCTAGACAGTTGAATTTTTTACAAATGATGTGTTTCTGTTGCCGCTATAACAACAAATACTAAAAAACAAAAGAAATTCAATATTAAGGGGGGCTCCCATAAAACAAACGTGATTTTTTTGCTCATTTTTGCTCGATATTGATAATGCTAGCAGGTAGACACTTAAAATGTTCACAATATATTGAGTAAATTACTTATTTACTTAAAAATAAATAATTAAATTAAAATTAAATTA
Organism: Argyresthia albistria; assembly: GCA_963457715.1. Classification (NCBI taxonomy): domain Eukaryota; kingdom Metazoa; phylum Arthropoda; class Insecta; order Lepidoptera; family Argyresthiidae; genus Argyresthia; species Argyresthia albistria. Next base: position 6,085,957 of record OY735271.1, on the reverse strand, counting down.
ATATGGGGGCTCCCATACAACAAAAGTTTTTTATAGATAATGGTACGGAACCCTTCTTGCGCGACTCGCGCTTGGCCGGTTATTTAGGTATATTCACCTGTTAGTTTGTATAATAGCCATGTGTCCAACGTCCCGAACATGGCGTCGCCGGTTTGCACAGCATTTTTTAGAGCTTCGATATTTTTCAAAGCCCAGCTAAACCTGACTGTTGTCTGGAAAAAAAAACATTGTCAGGGCCTGTTCAAGAGGTCCCGATAAGCCCTATTAAACAGATATTCTGTCACACATCGAGCTATATACAAGGTGTAAATGAATTAACGCAAAATGAGAAACTGCTTTGTTAGGGACATCATTCTGAGCAACTTTCATTATGAAACCGATTTGATCAGGAGCAACTTTTTTTTTCACTTCTCCATACAAATCAGATGATCCACTCAGACCAAAACCAAAATGTAAGTGGTAAGTTGCTCAGAATGATGTCCCAAACAAAGTAGTTTCTCATTTTGCGTAAATTCATTTACACCTTGCATAATACAAAGGTTTATACAAGCAAGATCGAACCATACTCAACCGTATTGAGTTCCGTATGTTAATTACCTAAATGTCAGAGTCACATATGTACCTGGGTATCCATAAATTTCAATGAACTGCCAGCCTTGAACCGTCTACTCCGCATAAGCAGGTATAGAACAAACGCGCCAGCTTTGAATAACTGGAAATATATAATTTGCATAATGTTTAAAACAGCATGTTTCTTGGCTAAGTATAAATTTTATTATTCAGAGATACCATCAAGTTAGTTTAAAACAATAAGTTCCTCTCATTTGTGACTTAAAATCAACAACATGCACTTTTTAGGGTTCCGTTAGAAAAACAAGGAACCCTTATAGTTTCGACAAGTCTGTCTGTCCGTCTGTCCGTCCGTCCGTCCATCCGTCCATCCGTCCGTTCGTCCATCCGTCCGTCCGTCCGTCCGTCCGTCCGTCCGTCCGTCTGTCCGACCATGAGTTCAGTTCAGTTCAAAATTTTTATTGACCATAAAATCATACATATTACTTAGTCAACGTCAATATAATATTAACATTTTTGTATACTACCGCCCGTTCGGAAGTTGTGGGCTTAGGGATGGAGCAAAGATCCGCATCCGTCCGTCTGTCTGTCTGTCTGTCTGTCTGTGTGTCTGTCTGTCCATCCGTATGTTCCAGCAACTTTAATCCAAAACTATTAGGATAGGACAACACAGTTGAAACTTGGTATGTGTATGTATTCTGTGAACCGCTTTACGACTTTTATACAAAATTAAAAAATATATATATATTAAGGGGGGGCTCTTCATACATGGAACTGACACCAAAAAAAACTTTTTTCATCAAACCTATATGTGCGGGGTGTCTATAGATAGGTCTTTGAAAATTATGTGAGGTTTAAAACCATTTTTCCTCTAAGTCAATCGTTAAAGCGACAGACCCTTCCAAAGTGGAAAAAATTGTGTCCCCCCCCCCCCTTCTAACTTTTAAAGAGAGTGAAAAATCTAAAAAAACTATGCTGTGTATCTCAATACAAACTTTTAATTGGTTTGAACAAAATATAATAAGCAGATTTTTAAATATAAAACATTATTAAAAAACGCAAAGATAACTTTGTCATTCATACAAACACAATGTAAAACAAAGTTACAACACAAACATCCAATCACTTACTTGCTACTACGGAACCCTTCATGGGCGAGTCAGACTTCTACTTAGCCACTTTTTAAAATCTTAAACTAAGTACACCAATGATGGTAAAACATATTTTTTAACCGACTTCCCAAAGGAGGAGGTTTACAATTCGTCCGGATGTTTGTTTTTTTTTTTTTTTTTTATGTATGTTCCCCGATAGCGCCTAAACGGGTGGACCAATTTGGAAAATTATTTTTTTGTTTGAAAGGGTTTACCTTCCCATTGGTCCCATTGACACCAGGTCAGGATCTGATGATGGGATCCTGGAGAAATCGAGGGAACTCTTCAAATATTATAGGCAGACCTATAGTGATTTTTGTGTTTTTCATAATAACTCGTGCAAATGCACATGGTAAGCATAATATTGTGATGCGGAACTGCTGATGAAGACCACATATGGCCACCAGATCTGCTCAATACTAGGTACAAATACAATGCGTGGCTGACGGGCAGGCGACGCATAGCCTAAACCGGTGGACCTAGAGCCATGAAACTTTGTACAGGGGTTCCTTAGTAGCGTGGGGTAGCACTGATATGAGATTAGACAAAATTAATTCCCCAAGGGGGGGGGGGGGGGGGATAAGGGGTTACAGTTTGTATTAAACTCAATCTAATCAAATAGGGTTTGTGGAAGTCGGTTTTTTCTAAAGTTTACTTTTTGTTTCAATTATTATATCAATAGTGAAGCTGCAGAAGATATTTTATAAACATGAAATTCAAAATCATCATTCATCATTTCAGTATTCCAACATATTTTGAGCATAACGGCGTGGACAGACAATGACGCGTCTTTATTACATCGGATGGTTTTCATCGCACCCGCCCCGCGTCCGTTCCGACGCCGCGCCGCGCCTGCTCCGACGCCGCGCCGCCGATTGTAGGATCTGTTTAATATATCTTAGTAAACTATATTTTCAGGACATAGGAGAAATTACCTTCCAAATAATGGAATCATTCCATTGCTTGACTAGTTTGTGAGCTCTCAAATCCTTCCAAGTAATGAATTTATGAAATGGTCTTCCTGTGGTCTTAGACCATGTGGTGAATGTGCTCCTTTGTGTTGATATACCCATCGCTGTCATCTGACCCGCTGATAATTTCGCATCTGGATAGTTTACATGTAACATTGAAATACAAACACATACATCATCTCTGACCTAAACCTGATTTAAAAGTTTATATGTACATATAGAATAGAAATGAATTTGATATCTGAGAGCATGGAAGCTTATGTATATTTGATACCAAAACCAATTAAACCAATAATACCAAAAAAAATACCTAACTGAATAAATAAAAATTGGTCAGTGTTGATATGGGGGCAGAACAATATTGGAACGGTGGATCAATAAAAAACAACAAAACTACTAATTATTGCAAAGGAAATGTCGGTAGTTAACAAGACATGTTGCAACTGCCTGTGGCTAATATGTGTATCATTACATTAACGCAGTAAATTTCCTTTACAAGCAATAAATGAACAAAACTAAACAATAAAAATTGTAATAATGATAGCTACATTTTTTTTATATATTTAAATATACTTATAACTTACTTTGCAAGGTTCCTCTTATAACACTTATGATTATGGTCCATAATTGGTCTGGATCAATTTCAACATATCCATGACTTGGGTACTCAAGAACAACCTAAAAACAGATTTGAACTTAGTCCAAATTATTCCCTTCAGTAGGCCATGCTCTAACAAAACAAGCAAATTACCTGGTCCGTAGCTTTCCCAACTATTTCGGCTCTAGAATTATAAATTAGCGATCTAATCGTTGTTGTTCCGATATCCAAAGTTAAAATATACTTTTCCTCCATGTCTACAAGAAACCGAGAGCTGGCGAAGGCGGCTTTTAACGATATATTACAATTATCTAACTTTACTTGAGGTTTATGTTCTTGAGTTTGTTTAATTGCATTTTTGTTATCATTTTAATTTGAGCGACAAATGCAAAACATTCCGCGGCAAGAAAATGAAAATGAATGAGTGAGTGAAAGAACCAGACGAACGAACGTGAAAATAGGTGAAGAAAATCTGAGAAGAAAACAAGAAATACTGAAAATTGACATTTGTTGTGACAGTTGACAGCTGATGCACCATAGATAAGTAGACTTTTCCTGTGTTCATGTTTATACAAAGCCTCAGTACAAAGCAAAGCAGAGCATGATTATCGCGCATTCGATATACGACATCTACACCTATATCGAGTGATTTCGTATGGGAATCTGTCAATTTTAGTCTCGATATCCGTATATCGAAGGCGCCAGAATGAGGCCAGAATCGACCCGCAGACCCTCCCACCCAAACTATCGATTCGACAAAGATAACGATAACAATAATCGATCCATTTTGTTTCCGATACGGAACGGAGCTGCGGAGCCAAGCCGGCCCGCGCAGTAGATGAAACAGCTGATGAAAGGGCGGGTGGCTTGGCTCCATCTCCATCCAGTTTCAGGCAGGATTGATAGTTCTGAATTTCCGGTGGGCTATAATATAAGTAATATTATGAACGAAGCTAAAACAATTTTAAATATGGCAAGACTGACTGAATCTGTCACAGCAAGCAAAGCAAGCGCGACAGGAGCGTTTTCGCTCTACGAGCGCAGATTTTTGTGATGTAAAAAGAGAAAATTATTGTTTGTTGGCCAACATGGCGAACCCTAGGAAATTTAGTGAAAAAATTGCCCTCCACAATCAAAAACAAGCCGAGGAAACGGCCGCCTTCGAGAAGATTATGCAAGAAGTGTCCGCCGCTACCAGTAGGGTATGTCGCCTATTTACTCAGGCAATCGCTTCCGTCAAATGTGTCCGACGTAAACAATAATGATTATATTTCTATTGCGTCGAAGTATGTAACTAACTTTGAATAATGCAATGCAATGCACTTGTTTGAATACAAAAGCTGCTCCGCAACAAAGTTTTGCAGGCTTCGTGTTCTTTGCTGTAGTCATTGTTTCAGAACCTAGCTCCTTATTTACTCCACACATTCACTTTTGACTCTACTCACACGAACGATTTGAGAAATGATAACACTATTACATTTTGATGAATATTTTTGCCCTTGCCCTGCATCAACATACCAAGAACAGAATGTGTGTTATTTCGTTAGAATTTTTATTGGACACTGCTCAAATATGACGGTTACCAACAGGTGAACTCCAGTGTAAAACAAGTTGCGAGCAAAGCTCATCAGGAGCTGGCTAGTACAGAGTCCACACTGAGACCGACTCAGCAGGCCCTCGGGACGTACCGCAGTGGCTCCTTACCAAATGTGGCTGCACCACAAGCCGCAATTGTTGAGCCCGAAATAACAAAGGTTCCGCAGTTTTTGGAATGCGCCCCTATTTTTATTTACGTTCTGTCCCTCTTAGACCTTGCTAAATTTATTTTATGGTAGTGGTGCAGTGGTAGTTGGTCTGACGTAGTTCCATCAGACTATCAGTTGCTGAACTCCTTCATTCCTGTCTTTTTCCCTGTTTAATTTGTAGCTAGAGGAAAGTTGGATTTAATGCTGGCAGCTATTCGCCATATAAGGGCACACCATGAAAGACTTCAGATTTAACACTTTGTCTAATATAATAGAGTCAATCAATCACAGTTAAACATTGACAGAATGATCACTAACTAAGTGAATCATAATAAAGTCCCATGATTTGAATTAACCAATGCCTTGTCAGTACAGATAAGTGATTATTACATATTCATAACCATGTGCTCTGTTTGGTGTATATTTTTTTCTCCGCAGACATGGCTAAGGTCACTGTGTATGTTTACTTTACAAATAGATCTGATCAGTTGTTTTTACAATAAATATACCTACAGTTATTGTATGCTACTGAATTTATAGGTACAGTAATTGTTTATAACAAAGATGTTACCCAGATGGCTCCAGTATTATGATTATGAGTCAAAGTATTTAATGTCCTTATAGGGAATTTATTTTATTGTTGAAAGCATGTTTAATTAGTGAATTTTTAGCTTCAGTGATTTCATAGATCATTATGTCTGTATTTTAGGTATTGTTGTAGCTGTGTCCCCTGTCAATTGCATCGCATTAGAAGAACAAAATGTCCTTGAACCACAGTGTATTTGAACAGCTGGGTTTTACAATGTGTTATGATTACAGTATTCTGTACTTAGAAGTAATATGAATTTGTAGAGCTTACATGAGAAATATTAGTTCATTATTGAAGATAAGTCTTTGGATAATCAGATTATGAATATAAATCTAAGTTTTAGCAAAAGGTAAACAATTTTAAATTTTAATTTACTAGTTTAGGTGCTTATACCATCATTATTCACTCTTTCCTCATGAACAGCAAATTTTAAATGGCATAGGTATCTACTAGTTTATAGGTAGGTATTTAGTGTAAGTACTATACTTTATACTTTGCACAAAATACAGACACTTAATAATGGAAAAAACATGTACAAAGGCGAGCTTGTCTCTAATAAGAGATCTCTTCCAGAAAACCTAGGATGGACAGGATAAATTAACAAAAGGATTAATTACTACAATAAACATTCATTGAAGACAGCTTTTGACTTTAAATACAATTACCAAATTTGTAGGTGACCATAGTAATCCTGCATGTGTAAACAAAATCTATATCAACTAAATAAGTAAAAGCTAGAGCATGATATAAATTGTGATTGTTTGGTCATCTATTTTGTAGGTTTCATGTTGTACTAGCTACACCTTAACCTTACATAGGTACTTAAATTTACATCTCCTGTTGTCCCTAGTATTTATTTTTCGGAAATGAACAAATAATAACTATTTTCAGGCTGCCTATGCCCAGCGGGACACCAAACTGGCAAAAAAACCATTTCCACAACACAACACAATGAGTATCCCTAACTACCCAAACAAATACAAGGCTTAGTCCTGTCCTGCCTGACATAATAGATTTTATCTATAACTTTATCTAAACCAATCAAAGGGTAGCACATAAACTGCCAGCCGCTCAAATCAAAAAGGTGCATCTGGTTTTCTTATCAGAATGTCCGCTATACATTTTCAAATTAAAAGCAATCCGTTCCGTGAACTCACACGCGATAAGATGCTACTAAACCTATGCCCAATTGCCCACGCAAACAAACCTCTAGAGGAGCGACGAGCGATATGATCCATTATTTTTTATGTGTCAGGGGAAAAAAATCTTTTTAAAGATGCCCAGGAGCCGGACCACCCTGCTTTGCCCGATTCTCCACCGTGAGGCAGAGACTACATTGAGCGGAACAATCGTAATTTTTTTACGTAGCCTATAATGTGTCCCACTGCTGGGCAAAGGCCTCCCCATTTGGCAATCGTATTTGGCATACGAAATTTAAATAACCGGCCAAGTGCGAGTCGGACTCGCGCACGAAGGGTTCCGTACTATTATCTATAAAAAACCGCAATAAAAAAAACACGTTTGTTGTATGGGAGCCCCCCTTAATATTACATTTCTTTTATTTTTTAGTATTTGTTGTTATAGCGGCAACAGAAATACATCATCTGTAAAAATTTCAACTGTCTAGCTACCACGGTTCATAAGATACAGCCTGGTGACAGACAGACGGACAGCGAAGTCTCAGTAATAGGGTACGTTTGGCACCCTTCGGGTACGGAACCGTGAAGAGCGTAAAAAAGCCAGTGTGATGTTGTGTGCAGTTGCGTGTATGCATTACTGTTTCCATGCATGTAATGCTTTATCATGAAAGTATTTTTATGGACCATCCCATAGCCTAAGCAACTTATAAGTTCTAATCTAACGCTAAGCTGTGGCGGAAAATTGGCACTATCTCGTTTACATTCATATCATCAGACAAAAACATACCTATGAATTAAAATTACGTATGTTGTGTAGATTCGCCGCCAAAGCTTTACCGATACCTTCTTTGTATATACTGTACGAGATATTATATGAGAATGGTTTATGTAAGAGAATAGTCCAAGGTACCTTACCTAAACCACTCTCATTGGCATCCCCACCAGAGCAATTCCATTCCATTTGCTAAGTAGGTACATATTTGTACTTCAAAACAACCATGATTGTGTTCTAATTATCAAGCAAGGCATTTCCTCATCACGCAACTAAGACATTTAATAATAGATAGTAGTCATCAAATTGGTATACTATAGGCAATTTGTAACTGGTTGGATTGTCCCACATTGCTCGCACATTTTTCGATCAAGAAGTAGGTAATCACCGAGTTCAATTTTACTTTTCACTATTTACGTAAAGTTGCCAAATATGTTGTGTAGCCAAAGCCCAATAAAGCGGGCTACACACGACATGATATCGGTGGCGATCTAGGGTGTAAAAAGTTGATAAACTGGAGACGCCTGCTGTGTGCTCTTGGAGTGGTGTACTCACACACAGCAGGCGGCTCCAGTTTATTACCTTTTTACACCCTAGATCGCCACCGATATCATGTCGTGTGTAGCCTGCTTAAGACTGCGAGAATGAAATGAAGTCTACTATGGAACACTTGACAACGTCGATCGAATACAATTAGTTCTTCGCTCTAAGCTTTCTAGGCTAGGCCCGTTTATTGTCACTCGAACATATTCGAAATAACTGTCTAACGTTGTCAACGCGTTTTTCTGTATATTCGTATATATTTTTTATTGCGCATAACAATGGAATACAGACAATTAATACAGAAACACATGTACACAGGAAACCTTGTGATTTACGCGTCTTATTGCGAGGTGAACATAGGTCACTCATCGCCATTCAATAAATTGGTTTTGGAGCCGCGAAAAGCAATCATCTCTTGTCGAAAGGCAACACTGATTAGGTAACAAGCAACTACAATCAGTTATCATTAAGAATTTAATCGATACCTCTGTTGCATGCACTTATCCTACGTTAATTTTCTCCATCTGAATAAACTATTATTCAAATGAACAAACTACATAAATTCCAAAAGTAGTAACTTGACGATACGATAACACAACTACACCACAACTAGCTAACCTCATAATACCTACTCTCCACAAAAGAATATTTGATATTTTTTTTATATCGAAACGTTAGTGGACGGGTTTCGTCCTCAATTTTCCCCTCGACGCTTCTTCATGATGCGTTCTTGCCAACAGCCGGAAGAGACGTCGCTTAGCCCACAATTCGGAGTCGCGACTAGTCCGGCCCGGTCTCCGGGGCAGCGCGGCCGTACCTCGTCGTCTGGCGGGCCGATGCGGAGGCCGGCGGAACGGAAGCACGATACGAGTCCGTACGGAAGCACGGCGTATTTGAGGTTTGTGTACAACACCGCGATCATACATAGTAAGAGCGATGGAGGTCTACCCCACAGCAGCTAATACAGGCAAGTAGGAATGTGGTATATTCGGGATAGCCAGGATAGCAGGAGTTAAACGAAAGACGTCCTTACTCAAGACTGGTATATTACGAGAATGACAGGTTGTGTCACTACCCTCACACACATATATCACAAGGTAGACCTGAGTAACCCGATGGCCACTCGACAAGAGTACACTACCCTGATGAAACTTACATAGACACATCTCACACTTTATCGAAGTCCATCTGTATAAGACTTCGAGTACTATTGCCGGCGTTTGACTCGAAACAAACACAAACAGTTCTATAAGGGTGCAACTGTGCCTCTGCCACCCCGTATGATGAAAAGACATGACGCTGTTTCCTCTAAGGGCCAGTTTACATTGGTCAAGGACAGTGGACAGTACAGTGGTGTAAAACGATCGGACAGTGGCGGGCGAGTCAACTTGGCTTTCATATAATATCGCCACTGTCCACTGTCCTTGGACCAATGTAGACAGGCCCTAAAGGCCTCTACAAACGGCCGGCGGGCGCAGTTTGTAGAGGCCTTTAGGCTAGTTAGTAACTTATCCGTAACTTTGTGCCCGCAGTCCGCCCGACAGCAGCTGGCGGCGCACCAACTCGGACTCGGCGCTGCACCAGTCGTGCGGCGAGCAGCCCCCCGCCGCGCTGTCGCCGCACCACCCGCACCACTCGCACGCGCACCCGCACCAGCCGCACCAGAGCCGGAGGAGTGAGTCACACACACACCCTCACACACACTAGCTGCAACAATCGTGCGGCGAGCAGCCCCCGCCGCGCTGTCGCCGCATCACCCGCACCACTCGCACGCGCATCCGCACCAGCCGCACCAGAGCCGGAGGAGTGAGTCACACACACACACACACCCTCACACACACACACTAGCTGCACCAGTGATTTCGTCAAGTGCAAACTGAACGCTTAGGTACCAAAAAGGTCAGTGTTCTGAGGATTTATTCGATACAGCGACAGCGCTATCTAACGGATGTTGTTATGACTTTTAGAACCCCTGGAAATTCCTATGAGATTGATTGATATGAGATGAGATTGTTTTTGTACGGACTGTCTGTCTCTACTCGGTGGTAGGTATCGTTCATAGTATCGTGTTGTATGGTGAACTCGCAGTTGACTCTGTATTAGTTATTAGTGGTGTGGCAGGTTGTTTGTTAATTCACGATAGTTCGGATACCTACTTAAGTACGAGGGCATCTAATGTAATCAATTCATTTCACGAACAAGGTCACCCCGAGGTTACGCTAATCAGTAATTACAAATAGTCAAAATCGGATATTACGAAACTCACTTCTGGTCTACTGTTCGATAATTTGATATCAGTCTGCAGTATCAGCATAGGTAGTATATTGCCCTTTTGCAGAGGCCGAAAATTATATAAATATTTAATTTAGATTATGCCGGACGTTGATTTTATTGATTGTTTCCTCGGCATATAAGCGATTTGTTTTCTCGAAGATTTATTATGAATGAAGATGTAAACTAATTTCATAGAGGAATGAGCCGTAAAGATTTTAATATTTAATTTGAACAATTAAAAGAAACTGTTTACACCTTTAAAAACTCACGTCTTGCATTATGAAAGGCATCGTGCTTTGTACAAGACTTGTGTGTTAACTAAGAATGTATTAACAATTCAAGGATACAATTAAATTTATTTTTGTCGGCGTTGTGATCGACATTGATTATCACTACATGGAACAATAGTAAAGTATAGGTACACCTCGGACACTCCATAGAACGCTCGTAAAATAATCACCTATCACTACTAAATAACCAAATGATGTTTGTATACGTGCAAATGTGTGCGTAAGCTTTGCTAGGGCTGGTGGCGCGGCAAATGCAGCGATATTTAGTATACGCATCGTCACTCGTCAGGTGTAGCCCTGTCTATTGATCCTATAACCAATCCTTTGACGCCAGGGGTGGGGTGCGGTATCTGAATCAGCGCGGGGAAGGGAGTGGCCGTTCTGTACGGAGTACTATTATCTCTTCTGTGGTATAGGGGAACAATAGAACATTCAGGCGGCAATATTTGTCAATCAATACATGTGATTTAAAAAATAGCAGCGACAGGTGTAGTTTTTTGCTAGCCGGATATCATGCAACCGGATAGCTAATTTCATGTAGGAATTTTCGGATAGCGATAGTCCCGATATGTGTGATTGATATGATAAGTAATGATAAGTAATAATGGCCTTTGAACTAAAGTTCCGGCAATGTCCAAGGGCAAGGGAGGTGTGGTACCATTCGAAGGTATGAAATATTTTAGGTTCTATTGTTGATTGCGTAGTCATTTAATGGATTAATCAAAATACCTTTTAAATTCGTATATTTGAAGGAAAATTAATTGATTTTTCACAAGAGCAAATAAAAGGCAAAAAAGCGAGACCTGCGAATACATTTGCGTGCGTGCACAATGTTTTTTTTTTCAACTACAATTCTTACGAGTACATTTGTTGTTTACCATCTCGTAGAACCATATATGACCATCATATGTTTTGAACTTTTTTACGAAGCAATATTTCCACCTTATGACTTCAAAACCGCGATGTATTTGAAAATGAAAATGAAATTTATTTCACACACAGGAACAAGAATATAACATTAACTTAACATTTGGGTAGGAGCTCATAAACATTCTTACATAGCAAGACAATTAGGTACTTGTGTACTTTGTGAGTTGTTTTGGTGAGTAGATTAGTGCTCTCCGTACTAGAGACTGTATGACGGCAGAGCATTGTTCTTCTCACAGAAAGACTAAGTATAAGAAAAATCATACCCCTGGGGGGTGGTCATTTAGGGTAAGTCTATGCGATAAGCCCCTCAAAGCATAACCTTACCCTTACTACCTCTCCCTACTGTCCCTGCTATAGGTGGTAGTATCTTGGCCACTGACACATAACTTCTGTTGCAGATGAAGTGCACTTGGACGTGTTTAACAACATGCCTGTCAACCCGAACATCCGCCCGCGCTCCTCCTGCGAGATACCTAGGATACCAAATAATACTAAGTAAGTGCCCCTACGGGAAACTGCGTGACGCTCTGTTGATGACTGCGCCTGCGGGGGAATGCGGCTCGCCAAACGTTTGTTGTATTCAACAAACGTTCGCATACGCAACCTATGTAAGATGACGAGCCGCCAGACAGTTTCGCAACGGCTGACCAATCACAGCTCTCTTACCTCGTCCCCCGCAGCCCGTAAATTAGTGAGTTGTGTTTCAAAGGAAAATGTATCTATGCCCTTTCCACTGGATAAGTGCTCCCTGGTTGAGTTAATATTAAAGTATCTGTGATGATAGTACCTAAGCTAAGTAAGTTTACCTAAACCAACTGACTTACAGGCAGTTTGCCTAATGCCTAATATGGAGCTAGTTTATCAGTGCTACGAAGATAGAGATTTGAACAATGACTCAAACACCATTGAAGGGGCTTCTGCTTGTTTTGTTACCAATCTGGCTGGTTCAATCTTAGGGTATAGTACGGGGCCATTGTTTTGGCACATCGGGTCTCGTCTTGCTCTCTCTCCCGCCATGTCAAACGCAGAGTATCATACTAGGGG